>JTEE01000217.1:69641-94417 GCA_002896455.3 Chlorella sp. ArM0029B | reverse complement strand
GGGGTGTAGTAAGGGGGCACACAAGTAGGTAAGAAGGAGGGCCAGGGAGACCACCATTTCGTCTGTCGCGCGTTTGCACGTGTTGGAGCTGCGGGGAGAGTTGGGGTTGGGGGGGAAGAGATGTGGTAAGAGGAGGGCCAGGGCGATTATCAATCTTCCGTCACGCGCTTGCATGTGGTGGAGCTGCGGGGAAGTGGGTGGGGGGGATGTGGAAAGGGGTACACACACTAGTAGTAAGTAAGAAGGAGGGGCAGGGAGACGACGGGCTCTGCACCACCTTTCTGGAGGCAAGGAAGCTGTGGGGAAGGTGACGTGGTGGTATGGATGGGTACTCCCTCCACATGTGTTCAAGCTTCTAGGGCAGGAAGCAGGCACATTGGCAGGACGCGCTTTGCACCGCGGTTGGCGTGAAAACGTCGCAAGTGCAAGCAAATGCTCCTGCAGGTGCCACAGGCACTGGCACTGGAGGACGCGTTGGTCCACACACATCCGAGCATGCCCACCTGAGTCTGCTGATGATGTCCTTCCCCACAACAATTGACGTGCAGTAGGTCTCTGCGATCTGCAGGCAGGGTCAGGGCCAAGGTCAGGGTCAGGGCAGGGAGGGGTTCAGGGCTGGAAAGTGCATGGCAGGCAGGAGCAGGCGTGGACAGGTGGGCATGGGGGCAGGCGGCGGCATCAATTGACAGGCAGGCACGCGGGACCTTGGGAGGCTGGAGCGAGGCAGGAAGTGGTATGCCTGCACCGCCCCTGGCGCATGCATCAGCGGAGCGCAGCAGGGTGGCGCACTGTGTTGTGCACCGCATCAAAAAAGTGTGTGGCCCTCCCGAGCACGAACGTTGCTGCACGCCCTATGAAAAGAAGGCAAGGGCATTGCAAGGCGGCCTCTGCCTCTGCCTCTGAAAGCCTTGCTCACACACCCGTGACCTTGCCCTCCCCTACACCAGGCACTGCTGCTGGCCCACACCAAGCCTCCATTGGGGGTGTGGGCACTGTCTGGCCGCCTTGCTCAAACACCCGCGACCCCGCCCTCCGCTGCATTCTTCCCACACCAGGCACTGTTGCTGGCACCAGGTGTTGGCAGGTGCAGCTGCTGCAGCATCTCGGGCAGGTGCAGCAGAGCAGGGCAGCATGGCAGGGCAGCATCTCGGGCAGGTGCAGCATGGCAGGGCAGCAGGGCAGGGCAGCACAGCAGGGCAGCACAGCAGGGCAGGCAGCACAGCAGGGCAGACAGGACCTGCCGCAGGTGCATGGCAAGGATGGGGCTCTCCACATGGAAGTGTCCCCACCCATCGCATGGAAGTGTGCAGAGCATCACGTGAATGTGCCGTAACAACCACGGGGTACAAGATAAAGTGCCCAGTTTAAGCCTTCAACCCTGAAGCCCTGCCCACCCATCGCACCTGCGCCAACTCCCAGCTGACCAGGCCCCCCGGCGGGTTGAACGCCCAGCAGTGCAAGTCTGCAGGTGCACGGGCAGGGCATTGAATTTGGTGCAGTGGGTGGGGCCAGACGGGGCTGTGACGCGCAGGCGGGTTGCACGCTCAGAGCGCTGAAGGTGTGGTGCAGGTGCATGGGCGGGGCGTGGAGAGGGAGCAAGTACTGGCGCCAGGTGGTTGCCTCTCTGAGCACAACAGCCCCCACTAAAGCGGGCCTGCAGCCGCGGTCTGTGCCTGCAGCTGGCAGGTGCGGCAACAATAACTTGGCTTGCTTTTCTAGTGTTTCTTCTACCTCTTCTTTGTGTTGTTTGAAATCACCGACATCAAGACAAACAATTGGATGCCAAGGGACGTAAACATGCCCAGGCAGTCTTTCAGGGAAGGCGTGCCAGGTGTAGCAAGTTCAAGACACGCCCCCGCCCACCTGTGAACCGGTCCCGCAGCTGCATGCCCAGCAAAGTGGCCACCGCTGCCCCCAGCGAGTGCCCCGTCACAACAAACTTCCAGCCATCCAGCTGCAGCCGGCTCCTGCAGGGGCGGAGCGGGGAGCAGGGCAGCAGGGCAGGAGCTGAAAAGGACAGGGGTGCAAGGAGCAGAAAGGTGAGGGCAGCATGGCAACAGGGCAGCAGCGGTGAGGCAGCAAGGCAAGGAGGCAGAGAGCAGCGTCAGGACATGCTTTACAGCAGGGGGGGCAGCAGGGCAGCAGGGACGGCGAGGCAGCGGGTCGGTGAGGCAGGGGTGCAGGGGTGCAGGGAGCAATGATGGGGTAGGCAGGGCAGAAATGTGAGGGCAGCATGGCGACAAGGCAGGGGAGGTGAGGCAGGAGCGGTGAGGCAGGGGTGCAGGGGTGCAGGAGTGGGATGGGCTGGGCACAGGGAGAGAGGTTCAAGACAAAGAAGGCAGGGAGCGTCAGTAGGACGGCAAGGCAGGGAGGCAGGGAGCAGATTTGGGACATTCCTCTTCACTTCAGCTACTCGCCCCCTGGCGCATGCATCCAACAAGCATGCATAATATGTATGTATACATACATAACATGTATCATATGTGTGCGTTGTCCTGCAATGCCATTCAGGAAGCTTGCTAACTCTCTCGGCCCCCCACCCCCGCTCCCACGCGCCCCCTTGGCGCACCTCAGAACGGTCTGTGCCCGCTCGAGTGGCAGTGACACTTCCATGTCTTCCCCCAAGGACCCCAGGCGCTGCAGGTGCCGCTCCTCTTTCTCAACAAACTCTGGAGCCTCCAGCTCGCTTCCAGCCAGCAAGCAGCTGGCCCTACTCGCCGCCTCCTGCCCCGCAGCCGCTGCCGCAGCAAGCACAGCAGGCACAGCAGGCACAGCGCCGCCGCCGCCGCCGCCAGCGCCGCCGCGCCGCATGCCGGGGTGCTGGGCGGCGGGTTTGAGGTGGGGCACCGGGGGAGCCTGCCAGACGCTGGCACGGGAGCCGAGGAATTCTTCCAGCACCTCCTGAGTGTCCCGCCCCGATGACGTGGCAGCGCGCAGCAGCGTGGACAGCATGAGCTCCTGGGGGGGTCGAGGGAGAGTGGAGGGCGGGGCGGCAGGCAGAGGGCGAGGTGGGGAGGTAGGGACGGAGGGAGGAGAGACAGCCTGTGGCGAGGTGGTGAGCCGAGGAGACAGCACCTGGGACACCGCTTTGCTCACTTTGCACCGCCACACACACCTCTGCACGCCACCCCAGCCCACTCCCGGACCCCTTGACATGCCTCACACACACCTCTGCACGCCACCTCAGCCCACTCCCGGACCCCTTGACATGCTCACCCGCAGCAGCCCCCGTTCCTCCATGTCTTTCAGGATGGCGGTGGCGCTGCCCACGATGCCAATGTGCGCCTTGAGGGCATCCCCGCTGGCGTCTCCTGCCACCCCAGCGTCCTTCCGACGTGCCGCCTCGTCCCGCACCCACTGGGGCACCTGCGTGGTAAATTCCAGGGGGCGGGTGGGAAGGCACTGGGGTGAGAAGAGGGCTGACCACAGAGAGAGGCCCTGCGCGGTGAGGCCAACAGGGAGTGGACGCAACAGGGCGGGTGGGAAGGCAGGGGGGATGAGCAGAGGGGTGGCCAGAGAGCGGCCCAGCCTAACCAGTGGCCTGCTGCCGCTGCTGCGGCGGCAGCCGGGTGCTGCTGCTGCTGCTGCTGCTGCTGCTGCCTCTACTGCTGCTGCTGGCTGCTGCTGCTGCCGGCTGCTGCTGCAGTCGCCTCAACTGCTGCTGCTGTTGCCTCTACTGCTGCTGCTGGCTGCTGCTGTTGTTGCCTCTACTGCTGCTGCTGTTGCCTCTGCTGCGGCTGCTAATCATGCTGCTGCTGGTGCTGTTGGCGCATGCATGCCGGCGGCCGTCGCCTCTGCTGCTGCTGCACGTGCCCTCATGCCACGCTGTCGGCTGCGCCTCACCCACTCGGCCACATCCACCGGGTTGCTGAGCAGATCGGTGATCAAGTCCTCCATGGACACTGCAGCACAACAAGTTGCAAGCAACGCGCACATTGTGTATATTGTGTATGTGTGCCAAGTTTGTGGGGTGCAGGGCCCCAGATCAGCCACATCCACCAGGTTGCTCAGCAGGTCGGGTGATCAAGTCTTTCATGGACACTGCAGATAGAAAGCACGAACACACACCGTGTGTGAAACACCGCACTCATCGTGTGTACGTGATTGGGTGTGTGGGGGGTGGAGGGGGCCAGGGCCGGACCAGGATCAGGCAAGCGTGGCCTTCCCACCAAATCCCAATACCTGACCCTGCGTCCTGCCCTCCACCTGTCGACTGCAACCCAGATGATTGATTGATTGATTGATTGATTGATTGATTGATTGATTGATTGATTGATTGATTGATTGATTGATTGATTGATTGATTGATTGATTGATTTTGGCCCAGCGCACCTGTGCCGCGCACGGAGAGCACCACAGATTTGGAGGGGCGGTGCAGCATGATGATGTAAGGCAGCACGCCGCCTGGGGGAGGGTGCAAGATGCAGAGGACAAGGCACGGGTTAGCGAACGCGGCGGGGGCAACGTGCAGGGGTAAGGTGGCAGGCGCGGCGGAGGCCGAGTGCTGCGCGGATGCATGCAAGGGATGCTGCTGCTTGATTGATTGATTGCTCATGGCCAGGGGTGGGGCAGGGCGCCAGGGCAGGCCAGAAGACATGAAGCCGGCTGGCCGTTGGAACAGCAGGCGCCGGGTGCCCGCTCACCTGCCACGTTGGCATAGCTGACGTACAGGAGGTCAGACGGGGTGACGCCTGCGGGACACACACACAGGACAGGCATATGCCATGGCTGCTGCTGTGAGAGAGTATTGGGGCGGCGTCGGGAAGGCGCGGCACATGCTCCAATCACCCCAACAAATCTCCCGTCTCACGACACCGTTCCTGGCTCCCCTTGGACATTACGCGTAACTATCTCATCAACATGGCTCATCGCATGCAGCAGCATAACAGGGTTTAGCGCGTGCTGTACTGAGCCAGCAGCCCCGCATCCCACCCCTCGCCCGTGGCCTACGCTGGGCGTCCCATCCGTCCCTTCCTGTCCGCTCACACTTCACCAGCACGCGGCCCACCCCACACCCACTCTTTCAACTTCTTTCTTCCATGATCCCCCACCCACTCGCGGTGTCTACAATTGTGCCTATCGACTCTTAGCACCACCACTTCTAAGGACACTTCTATAGACACATCACCACGAGTCCCCCTCACCCGTAATCTCAACAATTTCGTCAAAGTTGGCCTTCCGGAATCGGTCGTCCAGCTTCAATGGCCGCTTGAGGCAGCCCACCAGGCGGTTGGCATTGGCCAGGCACATGGGAGGCCGCCTGGGTGGGGGTGAGCACGGGTGTGGGTGCGGGTGCGGGCTTGTTGGCACGCAAGCATGTAGGAATGGGGGGCAAGCGGAAGGGCAAGTGGCAACACTAAGCGCAGGCGCAGGCGTAGCGGTAGCGGCTGTGGCAGCAAGGCAGGCCAACCCTTGCTGGTCGTGCTGCGATTTGATGTGAGGCAATCATGAGGCGCTTGTGGGGGCACTCATGGCAGGCGCGCTTTGCGCCGCTTTGAGGCGAGGGAAGTGAGAGGATTTCATGTTCTGCTCCACACGTCTGCAGCGCACACACGTGTCGCCGCAGCGCTGTGACAAGAAAGGTGCGTGCCACTCACTTGCCCTTGGCCCAAATCACAGACTGCAAGCCGTAGGCGGCCACCGCAAAGCGGCTGATGCGCTGCGCCTCGCGCACCGTGCCCGGGTCAACGGCGTCCATCTTGCCTGCGCAGGTTGGTGGGGCGGAGCAGGACGGCGCGGACACGGGGAGTTTGCTTGCACATGGTCAAGGCTTACTCCTAGGGCGGCCAAGGCAGAGGGTAAAGCACCGCGCCCATAGAGTGATGGACGAAATAAGCGGGCAATCAGGGTCAGGACCCGCGCTGTACCTTCAGTCTGGCACTTGCCAGATCAACACGGCAAGCTTTGACTGCCCTGCCTCAGAGATCCTAGGCCCCTAGCTACTGTGCTGCACTGCGCAGTCCTGTACAGAACTGCTGCTGTGCTGTGCTGTGCTGTGCTGTGCTGTGCTGCACCCTACCTGCATAGATGTCGGCGGCAGCCTGCGGCGACAGCGGCGGCTTGATGGTGTGCTTGCCGCCGGCGCAGCCACTCGGCGTCAGCAGCGGGCGATACCTGCGGGCGGGCAGGCAGGCCGGAGAAAGAAGGGAAGCCGCATGGGCGTCAAGGCCTAGCCCTGGCAAACGTACTGCCTTTCGTGCTGGTACTGCTGCTGCTGGGCGGGAGGGGGGGGCGGTAAAGTGTGCCCACCCCTGTTGCTGCTGCTGTTCCTGCTGCTGCTGTGCTGGGCTTCTGGTCAACAGGGCGCAAGCCCAGGCCTGCCAATTCAAAGCCCACAACGATAAGCTTTCCCTTCTCCGTCCCATGAGTCCTGCTGGCTCCGTGGACCCTAAATGTAATTGATTGATTGATTGATTACATGGAACCGTGCCCGCTGCCCTCCCACCTCACCTGGACGTGACGCGCAGGTCCCTGCTCTGCCAGCTGGCACCGCCCGGCTGCACCCGTACCGTTGTACTGCCCACCCCCCGCGCCTGGCCAGGCCTGGCCAGCCCAGATGCCTCCACCAGCTCCATCTCTGGCTCTACCGCTTCCCCCTCCCCCTCCTCTGCCTGCTGCTGGCTGCCCCCTACTGCTGCTGCTGCTCCCAAGCCGACCGCCCCCTTGCCCAGCCGTCCCTCCTCCACCGCTGCCAAGCTGCCGTCCTCGGCACCGCCCAGCCCTGCGCCCGAGATGGCAGGGCTGTGCAGACTGCTGCGCAGGCGCAACATGGAGTGCCGGTACAGGGGCAGGTTGTTTTTTCGAGGCAGTACCCGTGCCAGCTCACCAGGCCGGCCTCCCGACCCCAACCTTGCTGATCCGTTGCCGCTGGCGGGCAGCCCGCTGCTCTGCGGCTGGGCGGCAGGACGCCACGGCAGCGTGGACTCAAATGGCGAGGGCGGCAGCATGCCGTGTTGCGGGGCAGCTGCAGGCGGCGAATGCCCACCCCCTCCTGCCGCTGCCAGCTGCACCGCCGGCTGCTGTGCCTGCTGCTGCTCTGCAGCCGTCGTCGCCAATGCCTGCTGCTGTGCCTGCTGCTGCCCGTATGCCACCACCGCCGGCTGCTGTGCAAGCTGCTGCCCGTGCGCCGCTGCCACCGCTGCCGAGACTGTGCCATCGGCAGGGCTGCCGGCAACAACTACCTGCGCTGCCGCCTGGCAAGGTGTAGGCAGCTGCCCCAGAGGCACAGCCTGCGGTGCCTCCTCACCTTCCTCGCTGCCGGCTCCTGGTGTGCCCGTGAGTGAGCCACCTGGCAGGCAGGGCGACAGCTGCGAGGGCGGTGCGCTGCCGCCTCCCGCCACTGGCTTACCATTGCCGGCAGCTGCCTTCAAGGGGAGGTCACCCTCGGGCTGCGTGCTCTGGGCGGGTCCTCCCTCTGCGCCGTCGCTCAGGCGGGACCCGCTTGTGAGCCTGTGTGGCATGAAGCGCTTGAGGGCGGCCAGCAGTCTGTTGTGGGGCTGCGCCCCTACAATGTACCCTGCGCCCAGCGGCAATGGGGGAAGGCAAGAAAGCCAGGCCTGAATGCCCGACTCCCTGTAGACCTGAGCCCGAAGCTACACGAGCTGTGGGCCAGCAGCAGCACCAAGGTTGACGGAAACTACTAGCGTACCTGGCCTGAAGTACAGCAACCTCGCCAAGCGCACATGGAACGCAGGCGCTGGCCAGGCTGCTGTTGCTGCTAAGCACTGGCTAAATAGCGCATACACGAAGCAGCCTGGCATGCGAACCAAACGTGCGGGCACAGGCAGGCAGGCAGACGGGAAGGGGGGCAGGCGGGAAGGCAGGCAGGCAGGGCCAACTACAGATTAGCGCCATCGGGGAGGCATGTGCTATGCTCTACACAAAGTGGGCATGACGGGCCCGCCCACCCACCNCCCACCCGCTTGCTGCAGTGCCGTCAGCACGTCCTGCTGCCGCCGCCGGTGCTGCCGCTCACTGACCAGGTAAATCCCCAGCAGTCGGTCTGTGCATTGACGGCAGGCGTCAGAAGGGAGGGGAATGGGCACCTTGTGTGCACTGTGCACGGAGCATGGCACCCCCCAGCATGGCACAGCACGCGCAGCGCAGCCAGCACGCCACTGCACACACACTGGGTGGCAGCTGCTGGCAGCCCACCGCAGCTGCGTGCCTGCAACGCTGTTCCTGCTGCCGAGATGCAGCTTCCTTCCTGTTACACCGTGTGCGTCTCAACAGAGGCGACGGTTCCCTGTGCGGCACACAGCCGGGAATAAATAAGAGCCGCAAGAGCTGCATGATCGCACCTGTGGGGTCCAAATCGATGCCTCCAAACAGCAGGTTGAGCGACTTTGCGATTTCTCGAGAGACGGTGAGGTCGCTGCGGCAGAGGGAGCAGGAGGGGTGGAGGGGAAAGGGGTGGTGTGCCAGCCAGAGGTGAGGCGGGGGTGGCAGTGGCCCATACAGAAGCAAGGGAAGGGCAAGGCAGGCAGGCAGCCCCCGCACGCATGACCTCCCAAAGGCGCTTGCGGGTGCAATGGCAGTGGCACATACAGCAGCCCGGGGAGGACAGGCAGGCAGCCCCCGCACACACGACCTCCCAAAGGCGCGTATAGCTGCAATTGCAACCATGCAAGCACGCTCAATGTGGGCTCTCAACCTCCTGCGGTGCCCATGCCAATATCGCAGCGGCACAGCCCTGGCAAAGTGCTGCACCTGGCTGCTGCCCACATGTGTTTCCCAAAAGTGAATGATTGATTGCACACGGATTGGATGTCGTGGGAGGCGCCGCCCTGCCTGCCCAGCGCCCACTCACTTGCCGGCCACGGCGGCCGAGGCTTCCAGCACGCCGCCGAAGCAGCACAAGCGGCCCATGCTCTTTACCGAGCCCTCCCAGCTTTCCACGTCGTTGTACTCGGGGAAAGCATTGAAGACGAGAAAGACAGCAAACCTGCGGCACATCATCACACAACGTGCGGGCAGCATCTTGTTGTAGGAACTGACCTGGAAGCCGGCAGATCTGTGTGTGTGCAGCAGTTTGCCCAGCTGCCCACGTCCTTGGCATGTGGAGAGAGTCCCCGAGGCGTTGATGGCCAGCAGGGCAGCAAACCAAACTCAAGGGAGCGGAAAGAAACGTCAGGGAAAGGGATTGGTCCCAGGAGAACTGACGTGATGGCGTGGTGCCAGCGGAGGCCCACAATTCCTGTGACCCTACGTCCGGACAACACATGAACTGCTCCGCTGGTCTCCCGGCCTCAGAGCAGCTGCATGCGCTCACAGGAACTCACGCTGTAATGGCCAGGACGGCCCAGGTGGTGATGACCAGCGCCTCGAAAAACGACTTCCTGCAGCGATGTATGAGAAGGAGCAGCAATGTACTGTACTGATTGAGCACAGTGGCAGCACAGCAGGCGGGGCCAACGATCCAGAAGCTCATGCATGCATTTGCAAGGGCCCCATTTCACATCAGTAGGGTTTCAGGTCACACGGAGTGCTGCCTCCGTGCATATAGCGCCAGAAAAGCGCCTTTTGCCGCCACCCTGCCAGGTCAGCACGTGCGCTGTAGGCAGCGGCAGCCATGGAGCAGCCAAAAAGCAGGGCCCGCCTGGGCTGCACCGGCGCACATGGTTGCGGGTTTGGGGAGCATGAGAAGGGCCGCCCAGTTCTTGCACTCGTCAGCATCCCTGCAGGGGGGCCGAAACACACCAGGGCATACCCGTCTTTCTACCGGGTCCTGTCGGCTTCAGGGCTGCTGGGAAACACTGAGATTTGCTGCCAGGGCAGGCAGGCAGACCACCAAACCCAGTGCCTGCTTCAGCCATGCCGAGCTGATACGCCGAGCTGATACGCCGAGCTGACACGTCACGCTGATAAGTCTGATACAATGAATGAATGATCGTCTGATACAGCACTAGCTGACACATCCTCTCCGGCCCGCCCCGTCGCCCCGTCGTCCGGAGCAGGCAATGGCCCGGCCCCCGCCCGCCGGCTGCACACAGGAGGCGGCACGCTCACACAAACAGAGGGACGCATATGGGGTTGGCCTCCTCGAAGCAATAGCTCCATGGCATTTCCTGCGGGCACACAAGGTCGGCAAGACAGCAGGTGGAGGAGCACGCTGGGCACGCTGGGCACCATGCCAGCGTGGCTTGTTGACAACACAATACCCCATTGCGCCCAGCCCTCGCCCCGCCTTGCTGCCACCGCAAAACGCCTTGTGGCACCCGGCTTGCCTCCACCTTTGCCAACAGCGCAAAACACCTTGTGACACTCAGCTCGTCCCCACCTTTGCGGACAGCGCAATGCCTGGCCGCACCCAGCTCTCCTCTCCCCCTACCGCCCACCCACCGATGCGTTGGCCACTCGGTTGTCTCCAAACAAGTCGATTCCCGTGCTGTTCAGGAAGGCCTCCAGGAGCACGCCGTTAACAAAGGCAAACACGTCCGGGTGCTCTTGCAGGAAGGCGTTGTACTCCTTGACAGTGCCAACCTCGTCCTGCAATGGACACAGTAGCGGCGGTCATCAGCAGATGTGCAGCACCAGCGGTCATCAGCAGCCAAACAGGCAACCACCTCGCCATGAGAAGCTAACTAACTGTGAAAAGCGTCCGTATGAGAAGCGTCCGTATGAGAAGCGGCCGTTATGAGAAGCGGCCGTGCTTGAGCTGGCCCAGCGGGCTCAGCGCTGGGGCGGCATAGATGTGGTGTGTAGTCCCCTTGGGGGTGGCACCTGATGGCAGTCAATGACTAGGCTGGGCTAGATGTGGAGGGCAAGGCGGCGCTGATGTAGACGCATACACTGGGGGGCAGAGGGATACTCTAAGAAAGTGGAGAGCAGAGGGCTATTCTAAGAAAGTGGCAGGGGGCCTGCTGTTGGTCCCGCCTGCAAGCGCGGTTCTCGACAGCTTGGGTGCCCCAAGAAGCAGGTTGGAGAGCACAGCCTGGCACCCATCCCTCTCTTGGCCCACCCTTCCTTCCCTCCACGGCATGCTGTGCTGTGCGAAGAGGCAACAAAGGCTTGCACGGGCAGGGCGGCTGCTACAAGAGCACCTGCCGGCACACGCGCGGTGGCAGCAGCAACGGAAATGCAGGCCTGCAGGGCGGCCACTCACAAACATCAGCGCATAGCCGCCAGCTCCCGTGTCGCTGCTGTTCACGGACACCGTAATGTCGACTGCAGCAGAGCACAGCGCGCAGAGCAGGCACTCGGCAGCTCAGGGCCTCAGCTGCTGCATGCGGGGCAGGCTCAACGCAAGCAGCCTAGCGCGTACAGCGGCTGTGTGCGTTGAGCTCACAGTGCCATGGCTGACATACGCATTGGGCCCACGGATTGCGCACGGACCAAGCATGCATAGCCGGGCGAGCGCGCTTAGCCTAAGCTTACGTCGCTGCCGCCATAGCTCCTCGTCAATCGTCATGTTGCAACCAAAGATGTCTGGGTTGTAGATGGGGCTAGTCTCGTTGCTGCATTGCAAAGTTGATGATGCATTGGCAGGGTGAGATGCCTCGGGCAAACCTTGAGGCAACCAGGCAGGTCATAACGCAGGCAGGCAGGCAGGCCTTTTGCAGGCAGGCAGGCAGGCAGGCAGGTCTAGTGCAGGCAGGCAAGCAGGCCTGCCTGGGGCAGGCAGGTGTTACCGCAAGCAGTCCGTACAGGCAGGCAGGCAGGCTGGCAGGGTTGTGGGCGGCCTGGCAGGATCATGCAGCCTGGCTGCTTGCACGACACGTGTAGCGGCAGGAAAGAAGCACCGGACTCGCCGCCGCCGTGGCCTGCTCCCACGCGCCAACCAACCCCTGACCAAATTGGGCTGCGAAAGGGCTGGGCACTCACGAAAAGAGAGCTATTGCGCGTTCCCGCTGTGCATCCTCCAACTCTTCCTCTGTAAGAACGAAAGGGAATGTGCGGCAGGAGGGGCGTGTGAATGGTGGGGTGAGGCACGCAAGCACAACGCGTGCCTGCCAGAGAGGTAAGCTGGCCAGGCCATTGCCAGCTGCACCGCACCACGTGTGCGGTGCGCATTCACAACGCCGTGCAGCACAGCCTGCCGGCTGCCTTCCCGAGGGTCCCGCCGCACCTGTGGCATTTGGGTTTTGCGCCACGAATCCCTCTGAGAATGTGGTAAAGTAGTCAGAGGTGGCGACCACCCAATTGGAGGCATAGGCGAGCCACTCTGTCCAGCAAGACCCCCTGCATGGGTCAACAGGACGAAGGCTCATAACCCCTGCATGGGTCAACAGGACGAAGGCTCGTAACCCCTGCAAGGTTGAGGGGCCAAGAAAGAATGCTGCCCGGTGAGGGCGGAGGGGCTCTGGGAGGCCCGTGGTCACCTCTCTGGATTTGTTCCTTCTGAAGTTCGTCCTGAATTTGAATGCTCTTTCAGGAAGTGCAAAAAGCTGAAACGACTGGACTAGACTAGACTGGACTAGACTAGACTAGACTAGATTAGATTAGACTCGACTCGGCTAGGCTGGCACGTGCGGTGTAAGCTGCCATGCAACATGGCGGCGCAGGCCCGAGTGGAAGGACTGTCTGTCAGGCACACGTGGGCAGGCAAGGTGCCCGGGCAGGGCAGGTCCCATGCATGGTTCCTCTCACAAAAAGTAGGGGCCGCTGTCCAAGATCGACAGGCAGGAGTCCGAGATTTGCTCGAGCTCTGCGGGTACAGAAGGTGCATAAAAAGGGCGGGACAGAAGTATTTCAGACACATCGAGAAGCAAGTTCGCTGCGGGGTCAGCGCTGGGTGGCGTTGGCTGGCGTTTCCGGAGGTCACACCAGGCCCAGCACGCGACCGAGCGGCGTGCAGCACAGCACAGCACAGCACAGCACGCCAGCAGGGCACTCACTCTTGCCGCTCTTGTCCTGGCAAGCCAGCGGCAGCTTGCTGTCATCATATTGGCACGGGTTGTTGCTCCAGCAGCCCGAGTCGATGTCAGGGGAGAAGACGGTGACCGTGGCAAACACTGCGGGGCGGTGCAGGGGAGGGAGACGGACAGGCACATGCAGGGCTGGCAACGGGTCGGGAGGTGGGCAGGCAGGCGGGGGCGGAGGCAGGCAGGCAAAAGCACTTTGCTGGCGCCGACCAGAAAGCACAGGGCTACAATGACGTGGCAACGCAGCTGGAAACGGCCAGCGCCTGTTGGCACAGCACAGCACACACCCACACAAGCTTGACTTGGCTTTGCGGGTCGCTGGTTGGTTCCATTATCATAAAGCTGCACCGAGATTAGTATGGTTCCAAAAGGTACAATCATTGCTTAAGCCAAGCTAGAACCTGTAACCACCACCAGCAGCACCCGTAACCCCCACCAGCAGCACCTGTAACCCCCACCAGCAGCACCTGTAACCCCCACCAGCAGCACCTGTAACCACCACCAGCAGCACCCACAGAGCTACTTCCAGGTACAGCAGCGGGGTGACCCAACGCCGCTTGCGAGTCTCGAATGGGCCGCCTGCACAGAGCGTCCGGCACGGTGCGAGTGGGAATCAGGGGGAGGCAGGGTGCACTGACTGACTGACTGATGGTGGGTTAAACGTCACGTCCAGCACAAACCTGTGCTGCAGGGTGCCATGGGGAGCATCCTGCCCAGGGACCCGCCTTGCGGGCGGCAGCCGCGTGGAACTACCCCAGCAACCCTGCGCAGCACCCCGCCTTCCCAGCGCCCCAGCACACAAACCACAC
Organism: Chlorella sp. ArM0029B; assembly: GCA_002896455.3. Classification (NCBI taxonomy): domain Eukaryota; kingdom Viridiplantae; phylum Chlorophyta; class Trebouxiophyceae; order Chlorellales; family Chlorellaceae; genus Chlorella; species Chlorella sp. ArM0029B. Next base: position 80,745 of record JTEE01000217.1, on the reverse strand, counting down.
ACACACATACACACACATATTGTTTGCAGTGCTGCACCCTTGGTGCCACACAGTGTGCTGTGCTGTGCGCAAGGGCGCCCACCGCACCTCTTAGGCCTAGCAGAGTGATGAGTGCCTCGTTGGCGGCGGCCGTCGCAAAGAGTGCAAACAGAAAGTAGTTTGCCACACGCAGCTGGGTGCCCTGCACACGAAGGGGGCCGGGGAGGGCGGGGCAGGAGGGAGGGGATCACAGGAGCACATGGCGGTGCGCGGGGCACAACGACAAGGCAGGAAGGAGGCAGGCAGGCAGGCAGGCAGACGGGCAAATGCAGGGAGGTGACTCAGTCGGGCAGCAAGGGACAAGAGTCAGGGAGTCACGGCAGGCAGTCCCAGGCGCACCTGAGCGCATTCATACTTGAGGCCGGTTCCTTCCACTGTATATGAACCTGCACAGCGTGCACAGCAGTGGCAGGCACACTGGGCAGCAAGGTGGGTGTGCTGGCGCGCCTGCCACAGCAGGAAATGAGCTGGGCTGCTGGTGGGTGCTGTGCCTCTCTTGTTTAGAACAGAAACCGCGACTTTTGATTTTCCATGATGCAGGGATGACCCATCTGCGGCACACTATTGTGTTGCTGCAGCGCTGTGATTGAATGAACGAATGCTGGCCGCCGAGGGCGCTGCGCGCATGGCAACACCCGCTGGTGTGCTGCTGGCTGGCGTACATGCTCGCCTGGACCGTGCCTGCCTCACCTTTCCAGTAAGGAATGAACCACAGGGTGTGGAACAGGCAGAGCAGCAGCGTCAGCACGGGTAGTGTGTCTGCACCAGGGGATGCCACAGGCAGCAGCCAGCAGTCGTCAGAAGGTCAGGGCAAAGGCAAAGAGACCGCCAGGAACGTGATGGCGTGCCCATTGTCTGTCCCCTGTGCCACTGAACCCACCCGTGGCTGCATGCCACCGACGTCGAAACAAAACTAGCTCCGGCATGGCGCCTGCTCAAGAAACCATGGACGCGCCGGTCTGTCGCCTGCTCCTGGCGGCGCGCTACCGTCCTGCCGCCGCGGCTGCCGCCACTGCAGCAGCTGCAAGGTCGCAGCGCTTGATGACTCCCGGCCGTTTGCAGCAGGTAACGCAAGTGCTGGCAAGCGCAGGGCTACCCCGCGGGCTCCAAGCTGAGAGTACCGGCAGCCACTGCTGCGAGGCGTTGGTGGCTGCGACACAAAGCAAGGTGGGCGGCTTTAGGTTCGGATGGAGTCCAGGAGTTGGCCGCCAGCAAGCACCAGGTGCGCAGCGACAAAGGTGACGGATTGGCGCCCAAGAAAACTGCCTGACCGTGATCAAGGAAGCTGTCGGTGGCCCGCTGATGGCAGCCGCGCCAAAGATACCGCCTTCTCGCTGACAGGTGGCGCCGCCAGCAGCAGGCCGTCACCTTGTCCCTGCCACTCGACTGGTGTGCCCAGCGCCTTCAATTGTTACACAATGAAATTCGACACATTCACAACGAGTGTGTAAGCACGTGGCGCAAGTGAGGATGGCAGGGTGTAGGCGAGGCAGGGCAGAGCGGGCATGCGGGGCAAACGACGCCCAGCACCGCCTGCCACCGCCGGCCCGCTGGGACAGTGTGCCTTGCCAGCCTGCCTGCCGCAAGCCGTCTCTGGCTGCCCTTTCATCACAGCTCCTCCCGCCTGCCGACGCCAAACACCTCGCGGATGCGGGCAATGAAATCCCCCTTCTCCACGCACTCCCGGCACTTCTCTCCCCGAGACTCCAGGATCTGCTTCAGCTGACCCACCCGCATCTTGGAGAAATCAGTGGAGGCGTCTGCAACAAGCCAACAGAAAGGCAGGCTGAGTGGGTGTAAAAGAGAGAGGAAGAGCTGGCCGATGCACATTTGGACTTGAAAAAGTGGAGGCGTCTGCAACAATAGCACAGCACGGAACAATGGGTTATCAAAGGAGAGAGAGGAATGGCCCACTCTCGTTCTGGAACAGAGGCGGTCTGCCACAATGCAAGAGCAGCGCAGGAAGAGGCAGGCAGAGAAAGAAAGTAGCACAAGTTTGTAAGGAGCTAGAACTGGGGCACATGCATTCCACAGAGAGCCAGTTGCTGGCATCTGCAGAGGGGGAGGAGAGGCCAGGTTGGGGGAAATGGTGCAAGTTGCGTTGCTGCCTGCCTGCCTGCCTTGCCCTGCCTGCCCACCCACCTATTTTCACGGCGGCGGCGCAGGCCTTGCCGTCGTAAAACTGGTTCAGGAAGCGAGCAATCTTGGTGGACTTCATTTCCCCTGCAAGCAAGGGTGGGGTTGAGGCACAAGGGGCCAAGTGAGGTCGGGTGAGGGGCCGAAAGTGGAGGTGAGGTGCATCCGTGTTGCCGCCTAGTGGGGTGCCCGCCCGCCTTCCCCAGCCCTTCCACCATACCATGTCGTAATCTTTGCACAGCCCTCACTTGTGCAGTCACCGCCACATCCTGGCCGCCCCCGCACACCAGCAGCAGCCAGATGCGGCAGCCGGCCCTGGCCCCTTTGAGCGGCACACAACCCGCCCCCTCCTCAGCCCTTGCACCACATCACGTTGCCAGCATGCTTTGCCTCTTTAGCAGCCACAGCCCCAGCCCCAGAAGCCTTCCCCTCTCACCCCCGCAGCCCCTCACCTTCATACTTCACAACCACGTCCTTGTTGCCGCCGCACACCACCAGCAGGGTTGGGTACTCGGTCACCCCAAACACTGCGCTGACTTCGGCGTTGGAGCGCAGCGCCTCCCCAAACAAAACCTTGCCCTGGTACCTGCACAACAGCGGGCGGTGACGTGGCATGCACCTTGCTCCTGTCAGGCAGCAGCGGCCCAACATGTTGTGGCAGCCACCTCAGGCCCCCTCACTTTATTTTCTCTCTTACGCCAGCCCTGCAGCGTCAGGCTCTTGCACATCGCGTGCATCCCCCACTGGTCGCTCAGCAGGCACCCTTCAAAGGAGCAGCCGACTAGCACGCTCACCTACGCTCACACCCACCCGCACAATGTCACCCATGCCCAACGCTCACCGCAGCGCCAGGCTTTTGTATAGTGAACTGGTCTCCCCCTTGTCGGTCAACAGCAGGGTGCACACACCCCACTTGCTGCTGCTGCTGCCGCCGCCGCCGCCGCCGCCGCTGGTGGCGGCAGCGGAGCTGGCCCCGGGGGCACACTGCCGCAAAAAGTCGTCCAGCTGCTGCCGCTTGCCCACGCTTTTGATGTGCTTGGGCAGCAGGCTCAGCGCCCAGTCCCGCAGGTGCTTGGCAGTCCGATCCCCAGAGAACTCGTGCAGGCGGCCGCCGCTGCGGGGGGGAGGGCGCGCGGGGGCCAGAGCGGGCAGCGTGGGCGGGGAAAACGTGGGCAGCGTGGGTGGGGCGTGCGCGAGCGGCGGACAGAGCGGACAGCGTGGGCGGGGAGAGACCGGGCAGCGTGGGTGGGGTGTGCGCAAGCAGGGGGCAGAGAGGCAGCGTGGGCGGAGGGGAACGTGGGCAGCGTGGGCGCGACGTGCGGGGTAGTGAGGCTGTGAGCGGAGGGCGCACTGGGCGGGCTTGGGGGGATGTGAGGGAGCTCCCGAACCAGTGCTTCACGGCGCAGCGCAGCATGGCAGCACGGCGCAGCATGGCAGCAGGTGCAGCAGCGTGAGCGCGCAAACACTCCTAGACAAGCAAGCAATGTACTGCAACTGGTACAGAATCCAAGGAGTGCTTGTTGACTGGGAACATGGCGCACCTGAAGGCCTTGATGGTGGGATAGCCCCTCACGCCGTGCTGCTGGCACAGCGCCTGCTGCTGCTCACAGTTGACGGCTGCCACCTTGGCCACACCGTGCAGCGCCTCTGCCACCTTGCGCCACTTGGGCGCCAGCTGGCGGCAGTGACCGCTGCAGGCAGGAGAGGAGATTCCAAGGCGGGCAGGGGAGGGCAGGGGGCGGGTGAGAAAGGGGCATGCCAGCTGGTGCCAGTGGCCGCTGCAGGCGGAATACCTAAAGCAGGCCAAGGAGGCCGGGACGTGTGAGAAAGTGGCGGGGAGAGCCGGCAGGGAGCGAAAGATGGGACTGGGCAAAGGGAGGGTGACATGAGGGTGGGCATTGCGGGAGGGCATTGCGCCATTTGGACGCCACCTGATGACAGCCGAGTCGAATACCTTTGCCAAAGGGCTTTAAAGGGCATCGAGGGCCAAAGACCCTTTTGGTAGACAGACCCGTGAGAAAGGCAGCGGCCAGCCTGGCCAAGCATGGCACCTGTTGTGCCAGGCGGCGACACAGGCAAGGCGCACGTGCAGGCAGATGGTGGGAAGCTGTCATATGGTCAGCGTACCATGCGAAGCTGCATGTGGAATCACAGAAGTTGTATATGTATGCAAGGTAGTTGGCAGCTTTAATGCGGTCCAGGCTCACCACCAGGGTGCGTAGAACTCGATCAGCCAGATCCAGCCGTCGCCGTCGCCCTCGGGAAACGTGTCCTCGCTCAAGTCCTGCAACACTGGGTTGCACAGACAGGAATGTGGGATTAGGAGCGGTTTAAGATCAGTACACCTGGCAGTTCGCGTGCGAGCCCCAGTTCAAACGATGCCCCCGATGGGACACGTGCACATGCACCACGTGCCACGCGCTTAACTTTAGAAGTAGAATGAGGGCAACATGAGTGAGCACAAGTTCGAGTGTAGGGCACAAGTGCATCAAGGGCGTTCGCGGGAGATGCTGGGGGACGTATGAACAGGGGCCGCAAGAGCGGCTGTGCAAACACGTATCAAAGATTTCGCCAGAACAGGCTTCCTTGCTGGGGCACAGAGAGTGTATTTCTTGTTATACAGTGGGAAGCCGGGAAGCTCTGGCTGCCTCAGGCAACTCTATGTAGCGCACATGCATTGCTGCTGTGCAGGGTGGACTGCAAGGATCAGCGCGGCCCTACGCCCGCTCAAGTTGTGGTTTCCTAGCACGTGGATTGCATTGCATGTAGGGTCTCCCATCGAACTTGCCTGCACAAATGCGTCGTTGTCGTAAAGGCCTGCGCTCTCCCGCCGCTGCCCGCCGCCACCTGCAAATGGGAGACCCCAGGCGTCAAGAAAGCAGGTGGGCGGTGCGGCCTTGGGCAGTGGGCCAGCATGCACAGCATCACCTTTTCAGAATGAAGCTCAGACTGCTGCACAGCAGGCGCAGCATGGCTGCCGCCGCTGTCCAAAGCAGGACGGCCGTAGGAGCCTCCCACCTCCCATGCCTGTGCACATGCGTGCCGACAGTTGCACAGCAGGATTGGTGGCAAGCAGGGGCACGTAGATGACAGTAAGCGCACCTCCCATGCCTCCGCCCATGCCGCCGCCGCGGCCGCCGCCGCCGCCGCCAAACTGGAAGTGCATGCGGTGCCCGCCGCCGCCGCCGCCGCCAAACACGTTTTCAAAGATGTTGAAAGGGTCGCCATGCTGCACCGGAGCCAGAGGATGGAGGAAAGGGATGAGCGTGCGGGTGTGAGAGGTGGGGTGGCTGGGGGATGGTGGGAACACAGATGCAAAGTCCCGAGAAACAGGAGCCCAGCACAACACAGCACGTCACACGCACTGGGCCAGAACAGGAGGAGCCACGGGTTTCTGGATCTCTTTAAAACTTACAGCCAGAAATAACAAGCAGCAAGGAAGCCTCATGCGTTGTCTTGGCAGCATGACCTCCCCCCACCCCGCCCTCCCCGCTGTGCCCAGCACCCTGGGAGCACCCCGCTGTGCCTGCTTTGCCCACCCGCTGTGCCTGCTTTGCCCACCCGCTGTGTTCCGCGCCAAGGGACAACCCCGCTGTGCCCGCTGTGCCTGCTGTGCCTGCTGTGCCCCACCTGGAAGTGGAAGCCGCCGCCGCCGCCTCCCCCGCCGCCGCCGCCCTGCTGCTGGTTCAGCCCAGCCTCGCCATACCGGTCGTACGTCTGCCGCTTCTCCGCATCTGCACAGCACAGCATACAGCAATGTGGGTACTGCTCAGCCTTTGACTAAGAGGAAAGTGGCAGGGAGGCATGCTGGCAGCGGCCGTGTGCGCAAGATGCCTCCCGCTAATGTGCCCACACCCATACTGATGCACCCCTCTCAAGTGGAAGGCCGGCAACAGCTGGAAAGTGTGGCCAGAAGAAGCAGCAGCAGGTGGGGAGACCTGCTGCCCAGCGATCATGCACAGCGCAGGCATGCTCAACAGGCGCAGCGGGCACGGCGGGCGCAGCGGGGCGCACCCGACAGCACTTCATAGGCGGCTGCAATCTCTCTGAACTCCTTTTCCGCGTCTGGCTTGTCTGGGTTGCGATCGGGGTGGGACCGCCTGCAGCGGAAGGAGCGTGTCACAGTGAGTTTGGAGGCCCCAGAGAAACGCATCCGAGGCGCACCAGGGGTGCCAGATGACTGACCGGGTCTGCTGGCCTGCAGCAGGGAGAAAACCGTGTTTCGTAGCCCCGCCGCCAGCACAGGACGGCAGCACACACATACATGCTGCAGCAGGATTGAGGATTGTGCAAAGTGAGGCTTTTTTGTGTGCCGCGTGCTGCAGCAGGCACAGGCAAAAGCGGCACCCACACCCACAAACGCATGGTAACCAGCAAAGTGCGCAGGTGCGCTATTGTACTTTGACAGCAAGGGAAACTTGTAAGATCTTGCAGCAGTTGAGGGCACGGTAGACGGCCAGGGACGACAGGCCGGAGGCAAAGCACATGGGGTCCGGCAGGAGGGGCAGCTGGAGCAGGCACACTGGCGGGAGCATGGGGGCCCTGGGCGGGAGCGGGGCCTTGCTAGGCATCAGCTGCGCATCAGCGGCAGCCCCTGCCTGCACTCACAGTGCTGCCCGGCGGTATGCCTTCTGGATGGTCTTCTCGTCGGCATCTGGGGCAACACCCAGGGCGTCGTAATACTTGGTGTCCCGCACTGCGCCGACGACCGCCGCCGCCGTGGCCAGCAGCAGCGGCAGAAGCAGGGAGCCGCTGGAACTACGGCGCCGCGGCTGGGCGGCCCAGTTCCCGCGCTGCATTGGTGGGCGATGCGGGATCGCCTCAAATGCTTGGGACGCGTGGAGCTGGCGCTTTCTGGGCGGAAGGTCCCCGCAGGGCACTGGAAAGCGGAGGCACTGTTGCTGCTGCCCGGCAAAGTGACGGTGGCGCGATGGAGCGGCGCGACAAGCCCTCCAGACGCGGCCGACCCACTGCAGTACAAGGGTGTCCCGCGGCGACACCGTGGACTCCCCACTGGGGAGTGCAAAGGATCTTACCCCCTTCCTGCCTGCTCCAACCATCATCAGGGCTTAACAACACAGGGATTTTCAGACACTCACACCTCGAATCTGTCTCATTGTTGAGACATTATAAACACTGAGCGGAGGGCCACTCGCCCTGGTGTTCCGCTTCCCGCTCCCACACTGGTCGACCCGCCTCCCATCCGGCCCCCCATTAAGGCAGTGTGCGTGGAGCACCACCGGCTCCCCTACCTACCACTCATCCCTGCCAGCTCCCTATTGCCAATTGCATCTCACAGCCAGGGTTTGAACTGACGTGGGTGTGACGATGGACAGGCGCTGCTCCAAGTTGGGGGAACGGGCTGGCCAGTTGGGCAGCCACACGGTGGGCGTTGGGTCACTCCCCCAGCTTCCAATCCTTCCCAGCAGCGTCATTAACGGCAGCAACTATGCTTGCTTACCTCACCCGTACACCAGAGCATCACAACGGAACTTGTGATGACCATAAATCAGCACGCCGGCACAGCCCACACTGTGAAAGCGCCGAACAACACGATCAAGGCACACTGCATGTTGAAACGGTCGGCAATGAACGTACCATTGCATTCAAAGCCCCAACCTGGGACCCCTGAGTTTGCTTTGACTGGCACCAGCTCCCTCCCAGCGCCTGAGAACACCACCATCTCCTGTGCATGCCGCCCGCGGCTGCCGCGGCAGCAGACCCACAGGCGGGCGGGCGCTCCGACGCACGGATGCTCATCAACCATGCCGCAGCTGCCTGTTTTTATGAACAACGAGTCCTGATCGCCCGCAAGCAGTCAACGCAGTGAAACTGCCACAGCAGGCATCGGGGCGCCAGCAGGCATCGGGCGTGCCGAGAAATTCAGTGCCATCGTGAGCCCTGGACCTGCCTGGACCTCCTTAGGACCACATCATCGTGTTGCAGGGTTGTGGCGTGCAACTTGCGGAGTGCGGCGAGAGTCCCGAGAGCCAGCCAGCAGCAGGTGGGCGCCTGCCGCCAGATAGCGGCGCATTTGTGGGCGGGCGTTCTCCGCAACGGATCGCGAGCCAGCGGCAGCCGCCGGGGCCGACCCCTGGTGCCGCACCCCAACCCCGCCTGCCCGCCCGCCTGAGCTGCCTGCCGCTCCCTTCCGCCGCCGCTTTGCAGGGGCCCGCCGTGAGCATATAGCTGTCCCCCAGCACCATGACCAAGCGGGTGCTGTGCCTGTTTGACGTGGATGGCACGCTGACAGAGGCTCGCAAGGTACGGCAACCGAGAGAGCTCTGCTGCTGGGCCCGCTGACGCCACTCCATCCAGCCGCCTTGCATCCCGCCCGCGCACCCCCAGTCTGTTCATGCTGACGCGCGGTGTTTTGCTGCCAACGCGTTTGCTGGGTGCAGGAGGTGGAGCAGAGGATGGTGGAGGAGATGCAGCGGCTGCGCAAGGTGCCTGCCCGCCCCCAGCCGCCCTGCCTGCCCTGCCGCCGGCCAACAACCTACCCGCCGCCCCTGCGCTGCGTGCCGCTGCACTGCCCGTGCGCGGTGCCCTGCCATGCGCCTGCTGCCTGCCTGCACTGCTGTGCCCCGGTTGTAGCGCCATGCACGCCGAAATCCCCAGGCGCTTTGTTTCTTCGGAACCTCCTGTTTATCTAATCACCATGCCCGCCGCCCCATCTGTTGTGCGCCCACGCTGAGCTGGACCCATGCCCCACCCCGCATGCCTTCTCCACCCGCCCCGCACCGCCTTGCGCCCCTTTGTTCCCTGCGCCTGCAGCTGGTCACCATAGGCACCGTGGGCGGCTCAGACCTGCACAAGCAGATGGAACAGCTGGGCCCTAACGGTGAGCGGGGGCGCATGCATGTTTTTACGCCGCGCTTTTGCACATGCACGGGGGGCAAGCAGGTGGGCAGGCGGGGCAGGGTGTAGGGGCGGGTGGCAAGTCGGGGGTTGGGTTGCGTCCTGCTGGTGTGCACGCCTGGTGCCAAGGACTCCCGACGCGTGTGCGCCTCCTGCTCGCAAGTCCTGCCGCCCCCGAGTCTTGCTGCTATGCCTTCCTCCTCCCATCAGGCAATTCATCCCTTACCGTTCTTTCCCGGCAGGTGCCGCAAGTTTTCGACTGCATGGTATCTGCCCCTGCCTAGTGCTGCCCATTGGCAACACAACCTTGTATGCATGTGCCGCCCACCCCGCCCTGCAGTGCTGCAAGAGTTTGACTACGTGTTCTCTGAGAACGGGCTGGTGGCTTACAAGAAGGGGGAGCTACAGGCGGTGCAGGTTTTTTTTTTTTTTTTGTTTGTTGTTGTTGTGGCGAGCGTGGGAGGGATAAAAATCAGCCCCCCAGAGCTCTGCGGAAGCTCGTCTCACAACTGTGATCAGCGGTGGCGGTGCAGGTGGGGCATTGGTTGGCCTGGGGGCACTCTGGCTTAAGTGCTGCATCTTGAAGTTTCTACTCAATCTCAGGCAGTCAAGGCAGCTGCTGCCCGCTTGCCTGGGTTTTGTATAAAGCCAACAGACCAGCTGCTGCCCGCTTGCCTGGTTTTTATATAAAGCCAACAGACTTTTAGAGCCGTTACTGCGTTCCGCGGATGATATAAAGCCAACAGACTTTTAGAGCCGTTACTGCGTTCCGCGGATGGCAAAGGGAGGGGCAGGTGGGGTGGGCGTGTGGCGGTGCCAGCTGCACACTGGTGCTGCTGGGGGCGGTGAGCAACCAAAGAGGCGCAGAGGGTGCTGGCGCAGACGTGGGTGGGAAGGGCCAGCCGGCTGTGGGGCGGTGCAGGGTGGCGCAGGTGTAAGGGGCGGGGAGGGGAGGGGAGGGTGGTGCGAGCGGGGTGGTGCGAGGGGGGGTAGTGTGAGGGACCAGCAGTGTGCTGGCAAGCACCTGGCCCCCTTTGCAACAAGCGTCCTTGCCGGCACCGCCCGTGTAATGCGCTCACCACCCGCAGTCCCTGAGCAAGCACCTGCACTGCCCCCTGGCCTCTTGCCTGTGCTGCTCCCGGCTTGCCTCTCAGCGGTACCGCCCTTGTACTGCGCCACCACGTGCAGTCCCTGAGCAAGCACCTGCACTGCCCCCTAGCCTCTTGCCTGTACTGCTCCCTGCTTGCCTCTCAGCGGTACCGCCCTTGTACTGCGCCACCACGTGCAGTCCCTGAGCAAGCACCTGGGAGAGGAGAGCCTGAAGGAGCTGATCAACTTCTGCCTCAAGTACATGGCAGGTGAGCCTGCCCGCCAGCTGGGGTTGTTTCAGCCCCTTGAACATTGTTTTCGGAAGCATTTTTCCATATCGTCCGAAAATATTGGGAGACCCTGATGGTCCTACACACATGATGTGCTGTGCTCGTGAATTTTGTGCCCATGTGTCCATCGATCGCCTGGGAGGCTTCAGCACCCGCCATGCTCCCTCTCCTGCTGGCGCTTGCTGCCGCAGGCACTGCCTTGCTTGATTGATGCATTGATTGATTGCTGCAGGCACTGCCTTGCTTGTTCGATGCAATGATTGATTGCTGCAGGCATTGCTGTTGTTTGCTTGATTGGTTGATTTGCGGATTCGTGGATTTGTTGCTGGGCCAAGTTCGTTGATGCACTGTTTCATTGCTGCAGACATTGACATCCCCGTCAAGCGCGGCACCTTCATCGAGTTCCGCAACGGCATGATCAATGTGTCGCCCATCGGGCGCAACTGCAGCCAGGAGGAGCGGGACGACTTTGAGCGGCATGACCTGGCCGCCGGCATCCGGTGAGCAGGCGCTGTTAGTTAGTTAGTTAGTTAGTTAGTTCGTTCGTTCGTTAGTTAGTTGGTTAGTTAGTTAGTTAGTTAGTTAGTTAGTTAGTTGGTTAGTTAGTTAGTTAGTTAGTTAGTTAGTTAGTTAGTTAGTTAGTTAGTTAGTTAGTTAGTTAGTTAGTTAGTTAGTTAGTTAGTTAGTTAGTT
>JTEE01000217.1:41604-69546 GCA_002896455.3 Chlorella sp. ArM0029B | reverse complement strand
AGTTAGTTAGTTAGTTAGTCAGTTAGTCAGTTAGTCAGTTAGTTAGTTAGTTGGCACATTCAATGTCCACATGGAGCCAGGAGCGGTCTCACGAGACAGGAGATTTGTTGGGGTGATTGGGGCAAGCAGCTGTGCTTGTGCGCCAATCTGTGTTTGGCAGCAAGCAAATGCCTGTTGGGTGCCTTGCCATGCTGTGCAGTAGAAGGGGATTGATGCTGCACGAGCGCTGTGCCCACCGCGCCAATGTCACACGAACCGTGGCATGCCATGCTCTGTGCGCTGTGCGCTGCGCCGTGCCGTGCTGTGCAGCAAGAAGTGTGCAAGACATGCCGCCGTGTCCTTTTCCCACACTGGGCCCCTCACCCATGCTGCGCACTGTCCTGCTGACCACACGCCATGCCATGCTGCGCCCTGCTGTGCCCTGCTGTGCAGCAAGAAGTTTGTGGAGACGCTGCGCGAGCGCTTTGCCCACCTGAACCTCACCTTCTCCGTGGGCGGCCAGATCTCTTTTGATGTCTTCCCCAAGGTGGGGCCAGGGGCGGGGGCCAAAGGGGTTACCTTTCTAATTGCAGTTCAGCGCCGCTGGGCGGGGCTGACCAGGCATAGCGTGATGTGCAGCAGCAGCTGCAGCTGGGCGTACCAGGCGCATGGCCTGCTTGCTTGCCTGCCTGCCCGCCTGCCTCGTTCCTTGCTGCCCTGCCTGCCTGCCTGCCTGCCCGCCGCCCGCCTGCCTCGGTGCGTGCTGCTCTGCCCTGCCTGCCTGCGTGGTCGCCTTCACTGCCCTCTGCCCACACCACCGAGCTGGAAGAAATGTGAGCTCCCTGTCATCCAAGAACCCTGCACATGACACCACCCGGCTGCGCTTGCTCCGCGCTTGTACTGCTGCGACAAGACGCGCTGCCTGCGCTGTGTGCAGGACGTTGACATGCTGTGCTGCACACCCTGCACCGCATGCCTCGTCACTCTCTCAGGATTTGGTTCGTCCTGAAGTTGAATCCATCTTTCAGGAGATGTACAGAGCTGTAACGAAGCACCGCAGGGCTGGGGAAAGACGTATTGCCTGCGCCGTGTGCAGGGCGACTGACATGCTGTGCTGCGCACCCTGTACCGCAGGGCTGGGACAAGACGTACTGCCTGCGCTTTGTGCAGGACGACTTTGATGAGATCCACTTCTTTGGGGACAAAACCTTCGAGGTGGGTGCTGCTTTCCCTCAACTGTGTGCACTCCACACTGTGTACCTAGTTCACTAGTGTCACGGGTTTCATCTTGATCTCTGTACTTGTTGTGTGCTGAGACGCACATTATGTGTGTGCCCTTGCATTCCGTGTGCTCACTTTTTGGACAACAAGGCTGTCCGGGTGGAAGCTGCTTTGCAGTGCGTGTATGCTGCGTGGGTGGCGTGTATGCTGCGTGGGTGGTTGCCAACTGCTCTGGCTGCTACTGGCTGGGGACTGGGTCGGAATGACTGCTTCTGTTGGGGCATTTGTTCAAAATGGCGCTTGCTTGCACATGTGTGGTTTGGGAGTTTGTGATGCTTCTTTGCATTGGTGGTGGTGACGGCCCCCACCGGAGGAGCCAGCGGCTTCCGCCGCTGGCTTGGCAGGGGGGGTATGAGAAACGGGCGCATTGGGGCACCCACCACGTCTCTGTCTGGGGCCACCACAGACCACCAGCGTTGTGTTGCATGCAGGTGCCCCCGCTGCACGGCCCTCCCGCCCACTTACGCCGCCTCCCTCTGCGCCCCGCCCCGCCCGCCCCTGCAGGGCGGCAATGATTATGAGATCTTTGTGTGCCCTGACACTGTGGGCCACACAGTGACTGGCCCAGACGACACGATTCGCCAGCTGCGCGAGCTGTTCCCGGACCCCAACTGAGGGGGTGAGCCGGAGCGGCAGGTGCGGCCCGCTCGGGAGGCGCGGCGGCGGCTGGGAGCGGCAGGGAAGCTGGCGGCGGGTGGGTGACAGCCACAGCCGGACGGCCCGAATTTCGCACTATCACATTGCTTTCGGATGATTTATATTAGCCTCTGGTCATTCTGTAAGCCACCCGCAAATCACCAACCCTGCAGAGGACGATCCACATGGCCTCTGGCCACCAGCTACACTGGCTGGCATTCGTACGGTGAGTGCTCCCGTGGTTCTCGTTCCTGCGCTTCGGCCCACGTTTCTTATTGCTGCACACAGTCAAGCTTGCGATCTAGATACAACCGGAGAGTTCACCACAGGTGCGGCAGAGTGGGCGGTGCAGAGGGAAGCCTCTGCGCAGAGGCTTCGCTGCATTGCAGAGCAGCCAAGAGTCTCTGGGGCAGCGTGGTGGGCGCAAGCTGGACGAGCAGCCACTTGCGTGCGTGCTACGGGCCGCACACGCCCTGCGGTCGGCGGCCTCTTCATTTGTCTGCTCTTCCCCTGCGCGCAGCCATCACCGCCAGGCCCCCTCGCCCACACATGGCGGGCCGCGCGGCCGCGCAGGCTCTGGTCCTGCTGGCCCTTGCGGCAGGCGCCTCTGCCTTCACCTGCAAGACCGGCGGGTGTGAGTCCCATGCGCTGGGGGGGGCGGCGGTTCACCCCCCATGGAGAGGGGTGAAATGCATATGGGCAGCATGTCTCTGTCAGGAACCAGTTGGGCAGTGATTGGACTGGGCCGGTGCGGTTTACTCCGCGGCGCGAGCGGCCGGGTTGATGAGGCGTCGCACATGCCGCACCAGCCGCCGCCCACACCATCGCTTGCTTGCACCCTCTCTGTTGTGCCGCCGCCAAGCCCAGGCTCGCCAGCAGTCCGCCCCGCTACTCCAGTGTCCCCACTTGGTGCGCTCCCGCTGCCATCCCCCTGTACCGCCTGCTGAGCGCGCTGCCGCCCTCTCGCCCCTGCCTCGCCTTGCAGCGTCCATTGAACTCCATTTTGTGGGTCCCATGGGATCAGTTGACCCTATTGCCAAGTGCCTGACCGGCTTCGAGATCCACATTGACGCGGGATGTGACATCACGCTGAAGGCCCTGAACTCTGCTGGATCCTACGTGGACGGCATCTGGGGCGGCGACTCCTCCAAGCTGGGCTACTCCGTCCTGCAAGAGTGCCCCATCGGCACCTCCCGCAAGCTCGTCACGCCTGGGTCGGGTAGTGGCAAGAGGGAGGCCATACAGACCACCATCCAGAAGGCCCTGCGCGGCTTTGTGTACGGCTTTGACACCAACAACCTGTACAACAAGGACATCGAAATCAACGACCTCGACTGGATCAACGGGAGGCTGAATATCAAGCGCACAGGGCTGCCCACCCTGGTGTATGCCATTGTGGACGTGAGGACCAGGGCACACGGGAGGCTGGGTGTGTATGCAGGCCAGCAAACCATGCTCACCGAACCAACGCGGGCAGAAGAGGCGCGGGGCGGGCGGCGGGCCAGGGCGGCGCAGGGAATCCCACCCCCTCTGCCCTTCCCCTGCCTCCTCCTCCCCCGTCCCCCATCCCTCCTCCCTCCCCTACGCCACTGCAGCATGACGTGGTCTTTGATGACATGGTTAATGACAACGGCACGCCCCTGTCCAAGCTCACCAGCTGCGACCAGCTGGCCGGGGTTCCCGGTGTTGACTCCTTGTGCATGGTCAACGCAATTGCCGACGATGCCTGCCCAGATAACAGCATTGGAGTGATGGTGGTTGTCAACCGCAACGCCTTCAACGACCAAGAGACCAAGTTCAAGCTGTGCGCGCTGTGCTCCGCAGGCAAGCCGATGGGAGTGCGTGCAGTGGGGGGCTGCTCGGGCTAGCTGATGCAAGGGGCCGTGAGGGGCGGGGCCGCACCAAGGGGGGCTGTGCTGCGCAAGCGGGGCTCAGCAGGCGGGCGGAGGGTGCCTGTGTGTGCAAGGGTGAGGGGAGCAGGGCAGGCGGTGCCTGTGTGTGCAAGGGTGGGCGCACTGTGCTCGGCGGCTTGCAGTCTGCCCCTGCTCACAGATTCCGGCAACCCCCATCTGCAGGCACCTCCGGCGATGGCTTTGGCTGCACCACCTGCCAGCCTGGCTTCTACTCCAACATTGGAGAATACTGCCAGGAGTGCCCCCCCGGCACCTACTCCCAGGCCGGTCAGTAGCCCTCACGTCCCAGAACTCTGTATGCTCTCAACGGGTCCAAAATCTGTGTTTTGCGCAGCCTCGCTAGGCAGCCGTCTGTTTAGCATGCCGCCAGGGTGCTGAGGTTTGCATAGCACATTGTGGGGTGGTGCAGGGCTTGAGAGTAACCGCACTGGGCAGCGGGGTGCAGCTGACGGCTGCAGCACTGGTAGTGCCACCACTCCTTTTCCTCTTGCCCAGCGCTGCCCCCGACCCTTGCCATCTGCTCTCTGGCCTGCCAACCTGCTGTGCATGCTGCGCTGCCCCGCCCGATGTGCAGGCAGCTCCGACTGCCAGCCTTGCCCCACCGGCACGTACAGCGAGGATCCGGCCACAAGGGAGTGTGTGGAGTGGTGAGCCCGACTGCCTGCCCAGGGCAGCTCCAAGTCAGCACCTCTGCCAAAGCCTGCAAGGCAGCTGCTGCTCTGTCGTCCAACCCAACTGCCCTGCACCCTCCCTGTCCCCGGCCCCACATTTTGCCATGGGTGCAGCGTTGGCAGCTCCCCGCCGGCACTCCATCCTCCCACCTCCCCCATCCCTCTCCCCAGAGACGTCCAAATCTCTGTGCCCTTTGCCCACTCTGTAGTCTCTGCTCCCCTCCCTCCTGCTCTCCCCTCTCGCAGCCCTGAGGACTCGTACGCCTGGCTGCCCGGCTCCACTTACTGCATGCGCTGCATCAGCGGTGTCCCCGAAATTTGCACCAGCACCGGCTGCCCCAGCGACCTCTCCAACATCCAGTCATCCCCCGGTGAGTCAGCGCCAGAGAGGTTGACGAGGCATGCAGCGTCTCATGTGGCCCAGGTGGCCCGAGGTTGCCATATATGTGGGTGGTGCCTTCAGGGCCTGGTGGCATGCCTCGTCAACCTCCCAGGATTTGGTTCGTCCTGAAGTTGAACCCTCTTTCAGCAGATGTGAAAACCTGTAACGACTGGACTAGACTGGTCCCTGGTGGCTGGCTGGCGGGCACAGCAGGCACAGCAGGCAGCGTCACATGCAGCCGCCCAAGCAAACAAGCTAGCAGTGTTAGCCTGGCTGTTGCCGTTCCTGGCTGCATGTTTGTATTTGCACGCAAGACAACCTGGCCGCCGCCCTGTGCTCCCCTCCCGCCGCGCCTTGTCCCCGCCTGCAGGCACCCAGGTGCTCACCGTGAGCAACATGCCCGCCTGCGGGCTGGACGGTACCGCTGGCGAGTACGAGGTCAAGGCCTGGACCAAGTGCGCTTCCTGGAGGAGCGGCAGTACCCCCAAGATCCAGCTGGCAATGACCGTGGGCGGGGTGAGTGGGAAGATTGAATCAACTCAAGCAAACTACCCAAAACGCTCGAGTTCTGGTGGTTCAAGAACAGAGCCACTTCGGAGGCAGCTGAGCTGGCGTGGCAGGCGTGTGGGGCAGCTGCCTGCCATGCCAGCACATTTGTGGGCAGCGTGCCTCACAGGCCCAAGCTGCACAGGCGTGGCTGAGGTGCAGGCATGAGCGCTGCACAGAAGCCAAGAATCAACCCAGGTGTTGCACTCACGACCACACTCACACATGCCCCGCTGCCTCCCCAATCCCGCCCCACCCCACTCCCTCTATAGGACTGCTCCATCCAGATCTCACCCATCACCGACCCCTCCTGCGCCAACCCGGTCAGCGAGATCAACCCCCCCTACGGCGCCATTCAGATGACCGCCTACTTTAAGAACCCCGACGAGATCCGCACAATGATTGCACCCAACAGCGACAGGTGAGGGCGTGCTTACTGGCATGCTTGCTGGCTGGTGCCAAGATGGCTCAGCGCATGTGGCGAGAAGGACAGTGTGGGCTGAGAAGAGGAAGAAGAGTGCCGCCTGAAAACTGTGAAGTTGAGAAAGCCAGCAGAGGCACTCAAGCCGATGAGAGCCCAATCATTCGGGCGTGCTTGTAATATGATTCACACAAGCCGGCAATACTTGTGTCCTGCCACAGCAGGCCCTGCCCGCCTCCCCTGCCATCCCTGCCATCCCTGCCCATCCCCCCCGCTCACCATGCCCGCTCACCTCCCCTGCCCTGTGCCTCTTCAGCTCCCTCATGCTGGCCATCGATGTGTCCGGCTCCTCCCTGGCCCTCAAGTACTTTGCTGCCAGCACTGACGCTAAGAAAAGCGAGAACACAGACTACATCAAGGATCCACCTGGATCCTCCGTGGTCAAGGTAAGCTAGGGTGGGACACAGGAAAACCAATCCGCGACTTCCCTCCCGCAGATGCGTTCGGCCCTTGCCGCTGTGTCGAGCGCTTGCCCTGCCCTCGCCCTCACCCATTGCATCTCTGCTGCCTTCAACCATCTTGCCTCCCTCTAGCGACTCCCTCACCCCTCATCCTGCCCTGCCCCCACACCCTTGCCTGCTGATGTGCTCCGCCTGAGTTCCACCCCTGCTTTCCTCCTCACACCTCACTCCCCCAACCCCGCCCCTCTGCCTGCAGACGTGCTCTGCCACTGCCACCGTGTCGGGAGGCTCCCTCATCAACATGCCCGGCTCCGGACCCGACCTCGTGTGCCCCGCTGGCACGTACTACCACGAAGAACAGTACTGCCCCATCTGGTGGGTACTCTCGCAGTACCACACTGCGTCTACTGCGTGAATACTGAGTGTACTGCCTCCACCGCCCTGTGGTCCCGCATCAAAATGGCCGAGAGTGGTTGTGGGCTGAGCGGAGCTGCGGCGATTGTGCTGTGCGACAGTTTGCACGCCCGCATGATGCCGCAACCAGCTGCTGAACCGTGTCCCCCACTGCCCTACCACCCCTGCTTTTCTGCAGCCCCGTTGGTCACCGCTGCCCGGGCGGTGGCAGCGGCACTGGCCTCCGCATCCCTTGCGCAGCAAGTAAGCACCCTAGCTTCCCCACAGCTTCCACCCAGCTTGACCTCAGCTGCGCACTTCTCCTCACTGCTTTGCGCCACCTGCACTGCCCAACCCTGCCCCAGCTTTGCCGTAGCTGCCCACTGCCACCATTGCTGCATGATCAAAGCACGCATGCACGTGCCCCCTCCTCTCCCCCGCCTGCCTCCCCCACCACACCCGGCCAAACATGCAACGTACCCTCTCCGCCTCCCCTGCCCCTGCAGACTACTACAACCCCATCCTGGGCCTGGGCACCGCCTGCACTGTGTGCCCCTTGGCCGAGGCGTATACTTCTTACGAGGGTGCCGCTGACTGTGCCGTAGACAAGGTGGACACAGAGTGCAAGCTTGCCAACACGGCCGGTGGGTGGGGACGAGTGTGGGGGCCAGATGGGTTGCCCGAGCAAGGGGGAGATCTTGCGCTGAGCGGAAGAAGGCACACCAGTAGCAAGCTGGTCGGTGGGTGTGCGTACTGGGGGGCGTACACTGCACTGTCATTCAGTGACGCATGCAATGCAAGAGTGACACCAGCGCAAACTGACAACCCGAGATCCTGGGCGAGTGGGGACACCTGCTCCATGCACTGCTGTGCGGCCTGCTGCCATCTCACAAACACACACAAGACACCTCCTGCCCTGACCTTTACTCTCCCTTGCCTGTCCTGCACCCGCAGGCACGGGCATGCAGTATGATTTGGCGTCCCAGCAGTGCCAGCCCTGCCCCCCCGGCACTGCCCGCAACGACGACGACAACACCTGCGACGACTGGTGAGCAGCCCAGCACACTTGTGCAGTGCTTCATGCCGCTCAGTCTTGGCGTTTAGACTTCAGGGTTGTAAAAGTGATTGCTGGATGTGCACAAACAAGGGCGGCATGCCAGCTCGTATGCTGCCACATGTGCCGCTCGTCTGCCGCTGCCGCCGTGCGATTAGAGCGCCACGCAAGCTGGCCCTGGCAAATGCATTCCCTGGATGTTGCCCGCCCCGAGCAAGTATGATCACAACGATTCCTCGTATACCCCATGCCCCAAACCCTGAACCCAAACCAGACCTCAATGATACATTCAGCGGTTACCGGTTTGTTTGGGCAGTCACTGCCAACTGCCGCACGCCAACCGCCCTGCCGGGCTCACACCAAGCTCATGCTCACCGCACCCCGCTACCCCACGCCCCTCCCTCCCTCCCCGTGCAGCCCCGCCGGCTTCTACTCAGGAGAGGGTGCCGCGCAGTGCGAGGAGTGCCCCGAGGGACAGGTGGGTCACCCTGCATCAACAGGTTGGCTCTCTTTCCAGCTCAGCTCTGCTGGCAGATTTGGGGTGCACATCACCGCCCCCGCCCCAGCACACCGCCGGCAGCGCACAGTCAGCGTGAGCAGTCCGCCTGGCGTGACGGCGATGAACAAGCCGTGCTGCTGCTCTTCTCTCCTCCATGCACGCCTAGCAATAGTCAACTCCACGACAAGTTCGTCCATGGATAGAGAATACAACTGCTGGAGCATCTTGAGTCTGCCCAACCATGAGTCTGGCAATGCGCTCTCCCTTGCTCACAGACCCCCTCGCCCTGCCCTCCCCTCCCCCTGCCCTTGCCTGCCTGCAGTACAACCCCTCTGAAGCCCTCGGCGACCAGAGCAGCATCACCGGCTTGAAGTGCGTGGCCTGCGCTGTGGGCAGCATGCCCCTCAAGACCTCCCCCGCGGCCTCTGTGGACGCGCTGATCGAGACCGGCAGCACCTTCTGCGATGCCTGGTGAGCCTACCACAGCACAGCACAACACACCACAGCACACCACAGCACACCACAGCACAGCGCTGCACAGCACAGTACTGCACTACGCAGCCTGCCTCCTCCGGCCCTGCATCCCCGCAACCAGCCCTTTACTCCCTCTCCCCGCCCCTCCCGTCTCACCCTTTCTGCCCCGCTGCCCTTCCGGCACCTAAGACCAAAACACCCAGCGACCCTGCCGATCCCCATGCACCCTTCACACCTGCCATTTCACCTCTCACCCACAGAGACCCCTCCGCCCCTCGCTCTGCCCCTTTTCAGCCCCCATGCCACAGCTCCATCGGAGCTCCATGGCTTGAAAATACGATTTGGTCACCCCCCAAGCGGCTCCGTGCTTGGGCCCCCTCTTTCCTCTTTCGTCTCCGCAATGCACTCAGTCAACCCTCCTACCCCTCACTGATATTTCGATTGCCCTGCAGCCCCTATGGCACCTGCACTCAATCAACTCCTCTCCCATGTTTCAACTTCCCTGCAGCCCCTCTGGCACCTACAAGATTGAGGACGATATCAACGGCCCCTTCACCGCCTGCTCCCTCTGCCCCGATTTCACCTACCGCTCTGGCGACGCCACCCCCGAGAACAACGTGTGCCGCAACGTCCCCGCCGGCTACTTCCTCACTGACGACACCCACACCACCATCTCCTTGTGCAACAAGGGCACCGTCTCATTTTGGTGAGTGCAAGCTGCAGCAGCCCTGTGTGAGTTAGTTTGAGGAGGCATGCATGGCCGCGCATGACACCCACACCACCGCCAATCTCTGCCCCAAGGGCTCTGTCTACCTCTGGGGAGTGCAGTTCAGGGAGGCAAGTAGTGGTAGGAAGCTGCCGCGGTGACGCCGTTTGCCTTGCGGCCGTGGCAGCAGGGCGAGTGGGCTCACCGTGGCAGCTTCCTGGGCAAGAGTTGCAGCAGCCCTGGGTAAGGTTGTAAGGCACTCTAAGTCACGCATGACACCCACACCCACCATCTCTCTCTGCCCCGAGACATGATCGTCTCCGTCCGGGCAGTGAATCAATGGCAAGCAGTGGTGATAAGTTGCGCCACTCGAGTTCACCCTTTGCTGCCACCTCGGACGGGCACTGCAGCAAGGCAGGTGTTACGTGTGGCTTGAAATGCCAGCCTCACCAGACCGAAAACTTGCAAATCCAGCCTCTCTGCGCATCCCCTGCCCCGCCCAGCCCCGCTTGGCTCCCTCTCCCCATGTATGAGCACTGCCTTACAACCCTAAACACTTCAAACAAATACCATACAGATTCACATGCAGGTGCCTTGCCACCCCCATCTCACATCCCCTCGCCCCACCCCGCCTGCCCTGCCTCCCCTCTCAGGTACCCCGACGGCGCGGGCGGCCAGAAGCGCGCCCCCAGCAACAACCCCGACGATGACCGCCGCTGCATCGCCTGCGCCGACATTGACGATGAAATGGGCAACGCAGCGGATGACGTACAGTTTGTGCACACCTATGCCCCCCGCAAGGGTGAGTGGGCAGCGGCGAGGGGAGGCCTGCGAGGGGGGTGGCGTGTGCTGCGGTGCTGGCTGTGGGGTGGGGACACGTCTTGGTTGCTGCATGGCACCGCTGCGCGAAAACCAGGGTGACGAGGAGTGGGGAATGGAGGGTGGGGGGCAGCACACGATTGCAGGAGTGGAATGCGCTCCTGCCCTCACAGCGGCCCTGCCCCCACTACGCCTGCTGGTGTCCCCTGCCCTGGCCGATGCCCAGCCCACCGGCGAGCCCTTTTCCTGCCTACCCTGTTTGGCACACCTCACGACAACATGCCTCACCATCACAGCGTGCATCCCCTGCCCCGGCAGAATCCTGCCCACAAGTATAGTCCTCCCACGCGCCAGCCCTCGGCCCACACTCCCGCGCCGTCCCGCCTGCCCCTGGCCACCTCTTGCCACTTCTTGCAGGCATGACCAAGTGCATCCCCTGCCCCGGCGGCACCGTGCCCCGCACCAGCACGCCTGGCGGTGTCCGGACAACCGACTCGTGCAGGGCCTGCGACAACGGCATGTTCCGTGACGCTTACACCAAGAGGTGAGGGGGCATGCATGCGTG
This sequence comes from Chlorella sp. ArM0029B, assembly GCA_002896455.3. Classification (NCBI taxonomy): domain Eukaryota; kingdom Viridiplantae; phylum Chlorophyta; class Trebouxiophyceae; order Chlorellales; family Chlorellaceae; genus Chlorella; species Chlorella sp. ArM0029B. The sequence goes on along the minus strand of JTEE01000217.1, from coordinate 58,746 downwards.
GGCAGTGCAGTGGGCGTGCGTGCTTGAAAACCCTATGTGATTGGGCAGGCGCTGCGACGCAGAGCACTCTAGTCTAGTCTAGTTGTCACAGCAATTCACATCCCCTGAAAGAGAATTCAACTTCAGAATGAACCAAATCCTGAGAGGTTGACTATGCATGCACCACAAGGCACTCCCTTGTGAGGGCGTGAGCTGGTGTGCCCGCTGAGCTTCCACAATCTCCACCCTGTCTCCCCTGGTATGCGTCTTTATATTTTTTATTATTTCGAATTCTTTCTTAAATTATCAAAATACATAAGAAAGAATTCGAAATAATAAAAAATATTGGTCTTACTAAAAAAGAAAGAGATCTAATTTATAAAAAATCTAAGAGGAATATGTTACTTCCCATTCCACAGGCTCCTGCCCGCATCGCTGAACCTTTGACTGCCTGTTGTCTGCTTGGACGATAACCTGTGGCTTGCCCGCCTGCCCCTCTTTGTCTGGCTTGCAGCTCGGAGTGCATTGACTGCGGCTCGGGCATGGAGGTTGGTTCCTCTTCCAAGATGGACTGCGTCATGTGGTGAGGGCCTGGGAAGCACACACACACAGCCAGGGGATGGCTTAGGTTGTGTGGCATGCGTGTGTGCACATGGCTAGATCAAGCCGAGTGTAGCCACGTCCCCCGCATCTTGTACTCTCACCAGCATCTCAGGCTGAAGTGCCCGCTGGGCAGCCAGCCAGGAACGTGGTTTGCCCATGCTGCCAGACCGTGCCACAGGAATTGAAAGTGAGCAGCACGCCCTCTGCCTGCCCTTCCCAACTGCCACTTCAACCACAGCCTCAACCCAACCATCCCGCCCGGGCAGCCGCCCCACAAAGGATAGCCAACTCATCCTGTCCCGTGCAGCCGCCCTACGATGGTCGCCCATTGGTGTCCTTGGCTCACCTCCTGTTGGCTCCGCTTCACCCCCGCGCCCTCTGCCTGCTGTGACCTCCCCCCTGCAGCCGCCCCGGCTTCTTCATGACACCGGCCCGCGCCCTACTGCCCACAGTTGAATCAAACACCTGCGAGCTGTGCGAGGTGAGGTGCCTCCTCCCTCCTCCCGCCAGCAACAGGCCCCTCGCGCCGGCAACCCACACACCCCTGCCTGCAGCAGCAGCAGCAGCAGAGAAGTAGCTAGGCCGGCAGCCCGGCACTTGCCTGCAGAGACAGCAGCAGCCGTGGACAGTCCCCCCATAGTGCAATCGGCCCGGCAGCCCAAAACCTGATGGCGGAAGCTGCATTATGCTCTACTCTATGAGGTGCATGAGCTGCACTACTGGCTACAGGCCTCTATGTCCCTCAGCTCAGTAGGTGCCTCCCCATCTCCCGCTGCTCCAACTCTGCACCTGCGTGCCTTCCCCTCCTTCCCCTCCCCTGCTTCCGACCCGAGCAGAAGAACAAGTACCGCCCCACCTTTGGCGCCTCCTCCTGCCTCAACTGCCCCCGTGGCACCATGACCCAGGACACGGGCAACGTGGAGTGCACCGAGTGCCCCATTGGCTATTTCAACAACGAGGCAGGCACCGACTGCAGGCCCGCCCCTGCCGGCACCTTCATCAACACCACCGGCTCCTTTGTCACCACCCCCTGGTGAGGCCAGCCCAGCCCAGCCCGGACCAGCGCCTGATGCGGTGCATCGCCTCCGTCGCAGCTGCTTGTCCTTCCTCAGCCTGTCGCTGCTTGAACGGGGCAGCGGGGTGCAGACTCGCGGAGGCTGCTTTTGATGGGTGTCTTGCTGCTGAACCTGGCTGGGATGGTCCAAGTCAGGAGCGCTGGGCACGTGTGGCACAGACGACCCAAGCCCCGGTCCTTCCTGCGCCGCTCGGCCAGCTCTACGTGTGTGAACCGTGCCCCTTACTCAGTCCTCCTGCCTGATTTATACACAGGAGCCAAGCAAGCTGTGCGCGGCGCGTGTGGGTTCCTTCCCACGCCTGCCGACGGCAGTCTCTCCTCACACGCTGCATCTAACCCTGCATGCCCCCTCCCCCCCTTGTGCCCCCGTGCTGTGCCTGCTGTGCAGCCCCCGTGGCTCCTGGAACGACGAGGAGGCCATGGACAACTGCAACCCCTGCGCCCCCGGCCGATACAACAACGCCCTGGGCTCCAAGGAGTGCAAGACCTGCCCCGCCGGCACCTTCTCTGCCGGCCAGGCCATCGCCTGCACCGACTGCCGCCCCGGCTTTGCCTCGCCCGCCGGTGCCGCCACCTGCAGCCCCTGGTGAGCCCACCTTACACCACCGGCAGTGTTCTCTGCCCATTTGACGTCCTCTTCTGTCCCGCCCTTGTGGTGTGTGTGTGTGTGTGTGTGTGTGTGTGTGTGTGTGTGTGCAGGGCAGCCAATGGTGAGCGTGGTTTGCACCTTTATGTTGCCAGCCCCACAGTAGCTCCGGGGACAGCGAGCTGGTTGTGACAAGGGTGTGACAAGGGCGAGATCAGTGCGTAGCGTGGCCAGCAGACGCGTGGCACAGGCAGCACGCAAGCAGGATGGGCACTGGCGTGCCTGTGGTGCATGCCTTGTCAACCTCTCACGATTTGGTTCGTCCTGAAGTTGCATCATCTTTCAGGGGATGTGGAAAGCAGTACCGACTAGACTCGATTAGCGTGCCTGCCCGTTGAGGGTTGAGGGACCACCATTTGCCGCTCTGGCAAGGCCCCCATGCATGCCTGGCAGGCATGCCGCCTCAGACGCATGCTCTTGACGCCCGCCATGGCCCTGCTCTCCCCTCTTTTTTCCCTCCTGCAGCAAGCCCGGCACCTTTGCCCCCACCAGCAAGAGCGCCTCCTGCCGCCTGGTGCGTGTCCCAGCTGGGCGGGTGCTGCTGCCGAACTGTGGCGGGCCACGGATGCATTCATGCAGCGGGCCACGGATGCATTCATGCAGCGGGCAGGCTTGCTTGTGCTCCCGGCACGCCCCGTGGCAGCCAGATGGAGGCCATGTGGCGGCCAGGTGGCACCGTGGCAGCGGGCCAAGGCCAAGGCCCCACCTCCGGAACACCCTCTTACACCACCTCACCGCTGACAACCCCACCCCTGCACCACCGCCCCATGTTGCCCGCCTGCAGTGCCCCAAGGGCTTTCAGTGCCCCACCAACGCCATGCTCAGGGAGGGGCCCTGCCCCCGGGGCACCTTCTCCAACCGGGAGGGCCTGCGCCTGTGCACCCCCTGGTGAGACCCGCTGCCTCGAGTGCCGCCCTCAACACACCCTGGCGTGATAGCAACACACGTGAAACTTTACGTGGCACACAAAGCCGCGCCTTGAGATGCTCTGCTCAACACCCTCGCGACCCAGAGCTGCTGTTCCAATGAAGCTTTACACACGTTTGCTCAATGTCAAGCCTTAAACACAGCGGCGCTTAGCAAAGGCCCGCCTGTTGACCAGTATTGCCACTCCCACCCCCCCTCCCGCCCCCCACCTTCCGTGCCGCAGCCCCATCAACACCTTCTCCCTGGGAGGCAACACCGCCCAGAACCCCACGGCCCTCATGGCCTGCGTCAAGTGGTGAGCCCCCCGCCTGCTGTGCCTGCTGTGCCTGCTGTGCCTGCTGTGGTTTGCCTGGCAACGCAGATCTCGCAGTGTGTGTGGGCTTGCCATGGACTGTGGCGTGCATGTCTGGGACCCTGGCATGTGTTGGGCGGGTGGGACTAGCGGTGGAGGTCAGCTCGGGGGGCGGCACACTGCTGAGGGCTGCTGCCTGGAAATTTCTCTTGCTCCCAGAGGCAGCCCATGCCTGCATCAGTGACAGCCAGCCCTGCGCCATCCGCCCATGCCAAGCCAGCGCTCTGTGCCCGTCAGCTTTGCGGGTGGGTGGGGGGGTGGATGCGGTGGTGTGCCGGCACCTGCCCATGAGCCTTGCCTTGCCCCGCCCTGCGCTGCCCCAGACCTCCCACTCCCTCACTTCCCCGCCTCCTGCTGCCTCCTTTGTGCCTGCAGCGCCGCGGGCAGCAACACCCGTGGCCTGACTGGACAGTCCAGGTGCCAGACCATCCGCCCCCAGGTCAAGCGCCTCATGTACTGAGCGCAGCGAGGTTGCGACATGCGCCCCAAGGTGAGCAGCATCACACAGGCTTCCCCCAGACCATCCATTCATTCATTCATTCATTTACAGCGCCGCAGCAACACAAACGTGTGCCGCAGATGCGTCATCCAAGCATTGTGGAAAAGAAAAACTCAGGGTGTTCTATTATAAGAAAAGAGAGGCACAGAGGGGGTGAATTGAAACAGAGACCCCCCACCAGACCATCCGCCCACAGGTCACCTGCCGGTCCTGCCCCGACGGTGCTCGTCTCCAACCTTGTGTTGCTGCCCATTGATCGCACTAGCGATACTGTGCGATGCTTGCCACCCTCCCAGCCGGGCTGCCCCGTGTGGACGTCTGCTGACCTGCTGCACGGGCTTTCTCGCTGCTTGCCTGTAGCACTGTGCCTGTCAACCAGCCCCTTTTAATTTCATGGAGCCATTTTGACCTTGTCAGCATTGTCCACCCTGCGCCCAGCTCCTCCCTGCGCCTAGAGTTTCCGCTTGCTGCTCCACCCAGGTCGCATGCGTCTCGCCACATTGCATTCACTCTGCCCTCCTTTCCTGCCCTCCCTCCTGCCCTCCCCTCCTGCAGGTGCGGCGCCTGCTCTCCTTCTGACCGGCCCAAAAGGCGAGGCCCACGGCAGCAGCAGGCCAAATGTGACCCTGCCCCGGAGCCCGCACCTCGCTCGAAATCAAACTAATGTGCGGCTGGCAGGCTTGAGTGCCAGCGGGGAGCTTCCGCTCTTTTCGCACCGTGGCGCGCGCACTGACGCTGTGGCAGCGCTGCCCCTCTTGCTGTGCTTTCAATTCCCCCCTCACCCCCGCTTAATACACCTCGCGCCGTCACACCTGCGGCATTGCACTGCCATGCCACCTGGCTTGGTGCCCAGCCGCATCTGTCTAGCTGCGCGCAAAGCCCCTCTAAGTGGGCCGCGCCCCGTTGCGCCTCTTCCCTATAGCGTGGCTTTTCTCCTTTTCCTGTGCTGATGCTATGCCTGTCCCTCGAACCCTCTGTGCGGCGCCCTGGAGCCCAACCACAGCATCAGCCTCTCGTCGCCCCTCTAGGGCTTGGCTCAAGCCACCCTGCTGCGGCTGCATTGCTTTGAGCCGCCGGGCACGAGTGCTCTTGCTCTGCTTGGGTCTCCCGCCCCGCCCTTTGAAGTATGTGTACCTGAATACTCCCGTTTTAAGCAAGCAACCTAATGGTCGGGTGATAGGAGTGGGGTTGAGAAAATGTGACCCCTTGCACCTGCGGCAGCAGGCGCCCGCGGCCTCGTCCTAGACTGGGGACGAGGCGCAAACACGGGGAGCCAACAGCCCGCTGTCTGCCCGCCAAATACAGCGCCTACGGGATACATCGGAAACTATGGGACATCTGGAGAGCGCAGATGCGGGGAGAAAGGTGCTGCCAGATGGCGCCAGCGCCGCGGCGCGCGGCATTTTATGGACAGTGTGCCCACCCGCCTTTGCGCATCCACTTGCTCTTCGTTAGGAACCTGCGAATTCTTCTGCTGGTGTGTCACTTATTACACAGGCCCGGTGACCGCCCGCCTCTGACCTTTTCGCTTTCTGCCCTTAAAATCTGCCGTCATCTTGGCCCGCCTTCTCTGCAGTCCGCTCTGGTGGCGGCGCTACCACTGCTGCTGCTGCTGCTGGCCGGCCAGCTTGAGCCGTCAGCGGCGTCCGGCGGGCGGGCGCTGCTGGCTGGCGGCGCCACAGACGGCACCACCCCCATCGCCTTTGAAGCCTCCGCCCTGCTCATGACCTACTACTATGGAGTAGTGGACGTGCTGCTTGAGCACGGCGTGCTGGTGCCAGGTGTCACCCAGTTGTCCGGCCTCTTCGGCGGCGCTTACACCGCAACCTTTGCGCAGCTTGGGTACAACGGGACTTGGATGAAGGGCTGTTGGATGGACATGATTGCCGACTGTGCCGTCCCCCCGGCAGGCAGCTGCACGGGGAATTTGGATGGGCGGTCAGAGGTGCCACCAGTGGGGCGTGCAGCTCTGGGAGGGCAGGCTTGGGGGGGCAACTGGGTGCAAGGGCAGCCCAGCAGCTGTGTGTGCAAGCAGGCCAACTTGATTGGGCCGCACGAGGCGGGGCGAACACGCTGCCATGGTGGCCGGCCCAACCTTCGGTGCCTCCTTCCGCCCGCCTGCCGCTGCCATGCTAGCCGCGCTGCGCCCTCAAACGGTGTTCCCCCACCCGGCCCTCCACTTGCCTTGGCTGCAGGAGCGTCTGGAGCAGGTCCTGCCCAGTGACGCTGCTGAGAGAGGTCAGTGGGGCCAGGGCATGTCCCCATTCATTCATTCACGGCATGTCCCCCCACCAGACCTTCCCCTGCAGCAGCAGCTGGCAGCATGGGCAACTGGCGCGGCACGGCAGGCGGTCACCACCATGACTTCCTGCAGCTGCCACGCTGTGCCTGGCATTGCAGCTGTGCTGCCACCGCAGCAGCGGGCAGCTCACTCAAGCTTACCCAAGCTTGCCCCGGCGCAGCACCCCACCCTTTAACCCGCGGCATGCGTGCACGCTTCTCACACTGACATGTGCCGTGCCTGCCTGCCTCTGCCTGCAGTCAAAGGCAAGCTCCGCATCGCCATGTCTCTTCTGGATGGCAGCAAGGCTTCCCTGAACAGTCTGCCTCCTGGGTTGTTGACTCCTTTTATGATACGGTGAGGGCGGGGAGGGGAAGAGGCACTGGGGACGGGCCGACAAAGTCGCATGCAGAGTGGGGCAAGGGGGCGAGACCAAGAGGAGGAAGAAGGTTGTTCGCGTGCACAAAGCAACTGGTGCGAGATTGCTGATCCCGAAGCCCGATCAGCAAGGCCCGAAGCCTGCCCACCTCCCGCACAGTAATGCTCACGATGCCTGCCCATCTTCTACCTGCCTGATGCAAACAGATGGACCTCAAGTCCGCCCTCAGCAGCACCGACTTCATCCCCTGCTGGACCGGCTCCACAACCTACACCATCTTCCGCAACCAACCCGTCCTCGACGGCGGCTACGCAAACGGCTTCACGCAGCTCTGGTGACTACACACACCTGCTCCTCTGCTGCTGCCGCTGCTGCTGCTGCTGCTGCCGCTGCTGCTTGCCGCTGCTGCTGCTGCTTGCCGCTGCTGCTGAAGCTGCCAACTCCTGCCGCCCCTCTCCCCGACCCTGTCTGCAGCCCCAAGGGGGAGACCGCAAGCAGCAAGTGCATCAAGGTTGCCAGCTGGCATGTGGGGGACCAGGCCGACCAGACCTGTGACCCGGAGCGCTGCCCTGCGATGGCGCCTGCGGGCTGCCGCACCGCCGAGCGCTTGAACATCCGCACCAAGCTGTACAATGTGAGTCCACAGTTCATGCGTTGCTCACATGGAGGGACTTGACTTCCTGTTGCCAGGGGCGTGCTGTGGTGTGCCTTCAACCGCAAAGGGCCGAGAGGACAAGGGGGCACGCTGTGGCACTTGGGATGGTGGCTGCATGCAGCTTTTGTGCTGCAGCCAAGCGCCCCACCTTTGAGCCCAGCCCCGAAGCCACGTGCCCCCCGCTGTGCTGCCACAGCCCCCTTTCCCCCCTGCCTGCAGTGCACAACACCCGGCTACAATAGTGCACCGGGGGGGCATCTTGGAGATACAACAGCAGGTCTGCCACACACTCGAACGCTCTCCCCTTTAACTTGCCTGCCGTGCAGAACACCGGCTATATGGATCAGTGGAACATCTCCAAGATTGAGCAGCGCTGCCCCGCGGAGCAATACGAGGCGCTGCCGCCATACCCGCTGCCCGGCTTTGTCCCGCACAACCAGACCAGCGTCGACATCTACCCAGGTTCGCAGGGCCAGCCAGGGCGCGCCGTGCTGGGGGCTGCACGCATGTGGGGGGCGCAAGCCCAGCATGCCAGGAGAAGACACGCCGCCTGCGGCTGCGCCCTGCGCTGCACTGCGCCTGCCATGGCGCCAGCTGCCGGTCCTCTTACTCCACAGAACAGCATATAATTTTCAGTTCAAAGGCTCGAGGTTGCGGCAGTCGAGTGGAAGATCAGCCTAGTTCACTTTATGGAGGGAGGCCACCGGGCACTGTGGCTCTTCACTCATGGTAGCTGACTGGTGCCTCTGGCTTAAGTTCCTGTCGGTTTCCTCAACACCACGCCCTCCAGCTGTAATCTTCCTCTTCTTCACCCCTTCACTCTGAATGGGAGCCCCACCAAACACTGGGCACTGTGGTTCACCCACCGCCACCGCTCATGTGCCCCGCAGGAAAGTTTGCGCCCTCCCCCCCCCTTCAACGGCACTGAGCTGCTGGCGTGCGAGTGGCAGGTGAGGTGCCAGAATTGTTTGGAACCCCGTGTGCCCCACTGGCGCAATGCTTGCCCGCGCCCGCCTGCCTGCCTCTGCCCGCCCGCCTGCCAGCCGCATGGCCTGCCCACATGCGCTCGCTGCCCGCCCCTGGCCTCGGTTCTCAATGGTGCAGACGTGGAGCATGGAGCTGCCGTCAAGCATGGAGCTGGAGGCGATGGACTACATCTTCGACCAGGTGGGTGACACCTGGCGGGTGACACCTGGCGGGTGACACCTGGCGGTTGGCAGCTGGAAGTTGACAGCTGGTGGGCGGCATTTGGTGGGCGACAGCTGGACAACTGGTGGGTAAACTGCAGCTGGTGACAGCTGGGGGGTGACTGCTGGCATGTGCCGCAGCCGTGTGTGTGGGACATGTGTGGATGGAGGGAAGAGTGGGGGCGCTTCAGGATGGAGGGTGAGGTGCGGGCGGCATTCGGGATCGCGTGACGTGGCGGTGGGTTGTGGGCGGGGGCTCAGGTAGCCAGGCTCTTAGGGCATGGGGAGCACTCCCTCCTGGAGGTTCTGGAGGTAGGCTGGCGGCGATGTTGCTGGCTGCATTTCGTCCCGGGGGCGGATGTAGGTACAAGGCGTGCTGAGATGCCTGCTCTGTGTGCTGTGCACTTCCTTGCGCAGAGAGTGAACGATGCTGAGGCATGGTGCGATGTGATGGGCTACGTCCCTCCGCCTGAGAAGCCTGAGCAGCTCGCCCTCCATCCAGCCTCAACTTGCGAAGCCTGCCTGTTCTAGGTGCCGGTCACAGCACTGGGGCCCGCCTGCATTGCTGGCAGGCACATTGTAACAACAGGATCATTGTAAGAAACCTGCCAGTAATGAGCTGCTGTAAGCTAGCGAGCAGGCAGGTGCCAGCTGTCGGGCACCCTGGCCAGGCTGGGCCGGTGGCAGCAGCGGGGCGGGGCAGGGGAGCAGCACAGCCCATTACGGACCACATTGCAGATCTTTGTGCAGACCACTGGTGCAGGCAGGCGCCCGGGGGGGTACAGCAGGGGCGAGTGGTTTGGAACATCACCGACCACAAATGGCTTCCAAATGGAATATAAAAGTGATCTGGCTGAAAAAATATTGTAGACCACTCCCTGTGGCCAGTGGCCTGCAGCAGCCTGTGGTCTGCAGTAATTGCAGACCCATACACTATGTTTAGTGGTCTGCAACAGCCCTACAATCCTGCCAGTGGCCGCTGCCGCTGCGGCTGGTCACCCCAGATCTGCAAAAGGGCCAATTTTTGCGGTGCCTGACGCTTCATCGATTGAAATGCCGAAGAACCTGACACCTGGGCCAGTTGGCTGCAACTGGTACTGAGGTGCCGAGTCCATCCAGGCTGGTCCACCTGGACCTGACACCTGGATCCGGTATCTTAGTAGTCAGCCCACTGTTTGCATGACGCCATCGCATCCGCCGCCGCCCGAAGGTTTTGAACCTAGCTCGGAGTCACGGGCGACCGCGGTTTAGCCCAAGTACGACACTCGTCCGTTCACAGGTAGCACCGGGACCAACGGTTGGCATGGCACAGCCTAGCCGGAGCATGTGATGAGACACTACAGCATTTAAAGGGAGATTCGTCGCTGGCCCGCCACGGCGGACCGGCACCTTCCGCTCCGTCCACGAACCCAGATGCAACCTCAAACTCAAACTCCGGCGTTGGTTGGCAATTGCAAAGGGGTCTGGCTCGACAAGCAATGACCGCGCCAGCTCGTCTGTGAGGTGCCGCTTACATGCGCCGGCTTCTTCGGCGGCCGTCGCCGGCTCCTCTTCTCGCCGGTGCTGACCCTGTCTCGAGGCCCCTGAATCAACGAAGCGACAGAATGGCAGTCGCGGCCAAGCCCTGCACAGCCCTTCTGCTGCTGCTGCTGGCTGCCTCCGCCACCTGTGCCGCCGCCGCCTTTACGTGCACAAGCGGTAGGCTCCCTGCTGGCTCTCACATAGCAAACCACCTGTGGGGCCAAGCCCTCCTGCATTGCATGTGGATTGCAACCGCAATTCGGCTGCGATACAACGGGTGCGGCTTGGCTCGACACCTCCTAGGCCTGCAGAGTCCACCACCTAACACCGCCTGTCACCCTCACGTGCTTCCGTGTCGCCACTTGGTCCCCAGGCTTTCTGGCCTGGGCACATTTCCTTCCCACTGTCAGCCTTGACGAACGCTGCGCGGCTGTCGGAGGGTCGGCAAGCTCGCTCACGAGCGTGTGGTGTGTCTCCATGCGCCTGAGCCGACGGCCTGCTGATGTCACCTTGCACCTGCCTGCTGCCGCCCTGCCCTGCCCCCCGGCTGCAGGCGCCATCAAGCTCGACCTGCTGGCCCCGACAGGCAGCACAGACCCAATCGCCAAGTGCCTGACAAGCCTCAGAATCAACGTAGACGCCGCATGCAAGGTCAGTGTGTGTGTTTCCCCACATCCATCCCGGCCCCACCTGCCAGGCTTGCCCAACAACAAAGATGCCGCCCTCTTTGCCTGCCGGTGGCACACCCAAACCGCAGGTGCCTACGCTGCCCATCTATGCCATGCCACCTCGCACTCCCCCGCGCTCCTGCCCTCGCCGCCAACCCCACCTCCTTCCCTCCCTGCAAGCGCAGGTCTCCATCCGTGCACCTGCCGCAGCGCTGACTCCCTCCCTCGAGCCCCGCATCTTGACCTCCCGCCCTCCCTCCTGCGCATGTCCGCCCACGCACCAAACCCTGTGCCAGCTCTCCCTCCCACCTCCCCATCCGTCCATCCCCCCACCGCAACCGCAGGACTCTATCCTGCCCCGCAATACCACGCCAATGCTCCCTCCCACCTCCCTCGCTCCTGCCCTCCTCGCAAGCACGTCTCCATCCGTGCACCGACCGCTGTGCCAGCTGTCCCTCCCACCCCACCCCCACCTCACCAACCGCTGCTCCCTTCTGACGCTTAACACCACGCCTGCCCTCCCCTCCCTTCCTCCCTCAATCCACCGTCCCAACCGCAGGTCTCCATCCTACCCCTCAACGCCGCGGGCTCCTACGTGGACGGCATCTGGGCGGGCGATGAGAGCAAGCTGTACGACGTGCTCACAGAGTGCCCCATCACACGGGGCAGCTGGGTGGCGCCTTACGAGGGCGGCAGCAAGGGGGAGGGCATCAAGGGCGCCATCATCCGCGCGTTCCGAGGAGCCATCTACGGTGCGGTGCGGTGCGGGGCGGGCGGGGAGCCAGGAGCGGCTGCCTGGGCTGCCTGCCATGCTGTGGGCAGCTCTGTTGGTATGCATGGCCAAGATGCAAGAGGGCCCCTGGTCTCCCACTTGAGATGGGGTGGGCGGCTGTGCCGAGGCCGGCAAGACCGGCGGGCAGCGCTGCCCACCAATGAAACTCCTGATGGTGCACCAAACTGGCCCGTAATGCCATAAAGAACAAGCCTTCAAGTGACCGGATGCCTCACTGCCTGTGTGTGCCTGCCCATACGCAGGTTTTGATGCCAATGGGGAGTACAAGAGGGACTTGCCGGTGCCCGATTTGGACTGGCTGCCCGGCCTGGCGGTGGTGAAGCGTACCGGCCTGCCCAGCCTTGTGTATGCAATCGCAGCGGTGAGGATGGGGGGTGACTTGTGTTGGGGCTTGGGGCCGAGTGACGCACTCAAAGGGAGAGTGCTGGCTTGAGGCAGACTTGAGGATGGGGGTGCCAAGGGGCAGGGGGCGCCTTCTGCTCACCTTCCCAATGCACGGCGAGGTGTGTGTGCTGCCTTTCCTCCAACACTAACCCCTGCCCTCTTCCCCCCTTCTTACCTCATCTTACCCTGCAGACATCCGTGTCGATTTCTGACATGCTGGACGACGTTGGCTCGCCCCTCACCAAGGCCCGCAACTGCTCCGATATCTCCCACGCAAGCATCACACACGCCGCCTGCAGCAGCAACGCGGCCCTCGCCTGCCCAGCAAACACGTACCGTGTCGTGACTGTCAACAGCCCCAGCTTCAAGGTGTGCGGCTTCTGCCCTGCAGGTGAGCAGTGAGAAGGGGGGAGGGGGAGGGAGGGAGGGAGGGAGGGAGGGAGGGAGGGAGGGAGGGAGGGAGGGAGGGAGGGAGGGAGGGAGGGAGGGAGGGAGGGAGGGAGGAAGACAGCGGTCGATGCACCCTTTGGCCGGCGGGAGGGAAGCAGGGCTCGGTGAGACCTGCAGAGGGGGCCCACGCCAGGGGGGGCCGCACCCCCGCTGGTTTCCTCAACTCACGCCCAAGGCTTCTTCGTCTTCATCTTCTCTTTAGGAAGTAAGGTAGACTCGAGACAAGGCATGGGCGCACACATTCGCTCGCTTGTTAACTGCTTGCCTGCCCTGCATACACCCACGCCCCCCCTCCCTCCCATTACCTGTTCATCCCACCTGTCTGCTTGCTCGAATCCCTCTCTGCCTGCCCACCAGGCACTGCCGGCGACGGATTCGGTTGCACCGGCTGCCCGGCCGGCACATACACCACTGTTGGTGGCCCATGCACCCCCTGCGGGCCAGGCACCTTTAGCGATACGGGTGAGCGGGTTTGTAAGGAGGTTGGCATCAAGGGGGCCGAATGAGAGTGGGCCAATGATATTGGCGGGTGAGAGTGGAGAGGAAACCAACAGATGCAGAGCAGGGGGAAGAGTGCCCTGAACCAGCCTTTGCACCAGCAAAGGTCTAGAGTTGCGCCTTGCTGGCAGGCTTGCTTGAGGGCTGACGGGAATGGCAGGCACCTGCTACCAAAATGCCGGATGGCGCGGGTCACAGTGGGGAGGGGCACTTGATATGAAGAGCAGCGGGCACTCTCCCCAGCACTTCTCTGGCACTGCCCTAGCGCTGTGCCAATAGGTCACCCCCACAAAGCAGCCAGCGCTGCCCTGCCGTCCCGCACCCCACTCCTCCTCCTCCCCCTCCTCCTCTGCCCGCCCACCCGCAGGAAGCTCAGACTGCAAGCCGTGCCCCACCGGCACCTACAATGCCGGCAGCGGTGCCAACAGCTGCCGCCAATGGTGAGCATTCAGTCTGAGCATGTGTGTGCATGGGGATTTGGATGCGCCCACATGCGCCCGCGGGCCCTGCCAGGGTGGTTTGCCTGGCGTGAAGCCCTGGGAGTCCGTGTCCGTGCCTGTGGAGCCTGCCTGGAGTGTGCTTGGTGTGCGCAACTGCCTCCCCGCCCTCGCCTCCCACCACCTCACTCCATGTTGCCGTTACTGGCTTCCTCCGCACTGCCTGGCCTGCCTCTAACGGCCCCTTCCGGCTCCTCTGCTTGTATCCCGGGAGCAACCTGCGCATGCTGTGTCTGCACGTCTCATCTTGCACTGCCACCCACCGTCCCCTCCCCCCACAGCCCCTCCGACTCTTATGCCTGGACTCCCGGCGCCACCTACTGCTGGCGCTGCCTCTTCCCATTGTTGCATTGCCACCCTCCAACTCCACCCTCCGCAGCCCCTTTGGCGTGCACTGCAGAATTTCCAGCAGAACCTACTGCTTCCCACTTCTTCCCACCTCCACCCCTTGCAGCCCCTCGGATTCATATGCCTGGATCCCAGGCGCCACCTACTGCATGCGCTGCCTGAAGGGTATCCCCGAGATTTGCGCGGGGGGCGTCTGCCCCAGCGGCGTCCCAGTGGCCGGGCAAAACAAGTCCACCCCCGGTGAGATAGCGCCAGCAAGGCGGGGCACAGCAGGCGCAGCAGGCACAGCATGGGCACAGCATGAGGACAGCACAGCAGCGTACGTCTGCGTGCACTTCAATGCCGGCTTTTTATAACAGTCATGACTGGGCTGCACGACCCTGCCATTTGCTGTGCCAGCCTGGCAACCCAGCCGCCCAGAGGATTGCTTGCCGACACTCACGGCACCACAGAAGCGTGCCGTACGCCACGCAAAGGGTCCCCTGTGCACTTACAACTGCCTCCCAAAGCATCTTTAGCTGCCTTGCTCAACCTGCCACTCATGCCGGACTCGGCAAGCCCTTGCCGCCTCCTCTCATCGCCCCGTGGCCCTGTCTGCAGGCACCCACATCCTCACAATCCCCACCATGCCCACCTGCGGGCTGGACGGTACCGCTGGGCAGTACGAGGTCAAGGCTTGGACGAAGTGCGCTTCCTGGAGGACCGGTAGTGCCCCCAAGATCCAGCTGGCACTGACTGTGGGCGGGGTGAGCACTCACACTGCATGTTGCAGGGCTCACCCGCTTAGCATACACAGCAGCACTATAGCAACACAATGGGCGGCAGATGCTGTGCAGCAGAATGTCTGTCTGTGTTTTGTGGCCGGGGTGGGGCACACACTCGTGTGCCAGCTTTCTTTTGCTTTTGGGGGTTTTACATCTGATTTCCGCAAACAAGTGCAACTCAGACGCCTGGACAGTGGGGGGACCGCCAGCCTGGCTTGTTCTCGTTGGATGAGATTTTCGCTGGTCTCTGTTCGAGGTGCCTGGTCTGCTGGCCTGGCGCCACATGTAGCCAGGGCGCAGCTCGGCTGCAGCATAGCACACCTCGGAGCTCACGCGAGGCGGGCCCCATGCCACGGTCAACAATCGGTGTGCACAGCAGCACCTGTAGGAGCGTCTGGGGATCCTGCACCCGCCCGCCTGGCGTCCCACTCACTTCCCGCCTGCCCCTTTGTCCTTCCGCCTCCGCCCACCCTGCAGGACTGCTCCATCCAAGTCGCCCCCATCACCGACCCCTCATGCGCCGACCCCTATGACGGCAGCCCTACCAGTTACGGATCCATTCTCAAGACTGCCTACTACCAGAGCCCCACCACAATCCGCACCCTCATGGCCCCCGACTCGGACACGTGAGTTTAATGATGGCCAGATGCTGACGTTGGGGTAACCCTAGGCCCAATTGAGGTCAGGGGGAAGCTACTTTCTGCAGCACTGAGGCCCCAACTCGTGTCAGCAAGCTGAGGGCGGCAAGCAGAGCTGCCACTGGTCAGAGACGGGCTGCAGCTGCACACTCAACCCACCCTTTGAAGAAGGCCACAGCGATGCTCAACACCCTTGTACTGTCCAGAGGCCCTTCCACCGCCCGCTGCACTAACATACACATATAACCATTCAAAACTGCTTCAGCCGCGGCCACGTCGTCCAGCCTCTCCGCCCCGTATGAAGTTCCTGTGCCTGCCCTGCTCTGCCCCCTCGACAGGCAGCCCAGCAGGCAGCTGGCTGATGGCCCTGCGCCCTGCTGCCCCTCCTGCAGGTCGCTCATGCTTGCCATCGACCCCGCATCCGGCGCCGGCATCACCCTCAAGTACTTTGCTGCCACCACAGACCCAGCAGAGAGCGGGAACACAGCCTACATCAAACCTGCTGGGTCTGGCGTGGTCAAGGTGAGCAGTGGGAAGAAAGGGCAGGGGACGCGGACGCATTCTTTGCAGCAATGGGCAGGGGCTCATGCCTTGCCTGCTTGCTACGCAGCACTGGTCCACACACTCACGCCTTCCACAGCTTCCTCCTACCTACCCCTCCCTCTTCCACTCCCTCCCTGTGCAACGCATCCACTCCCTCAATCCGTGCCCTCCTGCCCTCTTGTCGTCCTGCTCTCAGACCTGCACAGTGGCTGCGACCGTGGCAGGTGGCCAGGTGGTGATGTTGCCCACCACGCCAGACGTCTCCTGCCCGCCTGGCACTTTCTTCGATGGCACCGAGTACTGCCCCACCTGGTGCGTACTGCTTGTGCTGCTCTGCCTGGACTGCTTTACGGCAATGCCCTTGCCAGGCACTGTACTGCCCACTATGCCAGCTCTGCCTTGCTCAGTTGAACTGTGACGTTGCAGGCATTCCTACCCCATCTGACGGCGGTGCACGGGTCTGCATGACTCAGCTCACTGTTGCCGCACGTTGATGCTGTGTCGAAAGAGGGAGGGACCTGGTGTGGTGCTGAAACTTCCACGGGTGTGGTGCTGAATCTTCCAAAGCCATTGTGCTGGGCGGGTCATTGGGACACGTTGCCTACTGGTCATCAAGCCCGAGAGGCGGCGTTCCTGCTGGTCGACATGTGTCAGTTACAAACCCTGCCCTCCACCCTTGGCATGTCGACGTTGCCGGCTTGTTTGTCCCCACCCGTGCAGCCCTGTGGGATACACGTGCGGCGGCACAACCCGGGTGCCCTGTGCTGCGGGTGAGTGTGCAGCCGCCTGGAAGCTTCCCGGAAGCTTCCTGGAACCTGCATGCCTCCTGTGCCGCTGTCAACCCTGTCTGTGAGCACACGCCTACCCAGCCGCCTGGCAGTTGGCACCGCAAGCGCACCCAGGGGCCGCAGTAGGCCGTGCCTCTGTCGCTGAATTGGGTGCCTCTGCCGCAGAAGCCCGCCAGCTTGGGCCTCCTAACTACCCCCTGCCTGCCTGCTACACGGCATACGTGTGCCTGCCCGTCTGCACTGTAGACCAGCACCTCCTTGCCCTGCCTGCCGTCTGCCTGGCAGTGCCCGGCACCCAGCATACCGCATGCCTCCCCGACCCTTATGCCTCGCCGCTCGTTCATGCAAGCCTGCCTCCGATGCCTTCCGGTCGGATTGCCCAGTGCGCATGTTCCCTACCACTGACAAAACAAGTCCCTTCAACAAATGTTTCAATTGTGGGGCTTTGCCTCCCGCCACCCTTGCCTGCCTCAGGCTGACCAGTGTGCCTCCCTGCTGTCCCTAATGCGCCTCCCCTTCCCCTGCAGGCACATACAACGACCTGCGGGGCTTCTCGGGCAGCTGCCCACCCTGCGACCCAACC
This sequence comes from Chlorella sp. ArM0029B, assembly GCA_002896455.3. Taxonomy (NCBI): domain Eukaryota; kingdom Viridiplantae; phylum Chlorophyta; class Trebouxiophyceae; order Chlorellales; family Chlorellaceae; genus Chlorella; species Chlorella sp. ArM0029B. Next base: position 41,688 of record JTEE01000217.1, on the reverse strand, counting down.
GCCAGCCCACGGTACACCTCGTATGCTGGGGCCTACATGTGTGATGTCCCGCTCGCACCTCCCCCTCCCAGCCCACAACCACCG
>JTEE01000217.1:4465-27654 GCA_002896455.3 Chlorella sp. ArM0029B | reverse complement strand
CCCCGCCGCCCTTACACCTCTGTCCTCTTCTTTCTCCACCTCTTCCACAGGCACCCCAGCCATGCACTTCATTCGGGACGATTGGGAGCGGCGCTTCCAGCTCAGCTTCAACCGGGGCTGCCTGCGCACCGACATCCTGTACGCCCTCTGCCTGGCCGCATTCGGGCTCTCCGGTGCGCCTCCTCCCCCTCCTTGGCTCAACACTGCCTGCGCCTGAGCACCCAACTGGCGTGGCATACTCGCGCCAGTGCCCCTGCGTGCACCTGCATGCCACCGCTGCCGATGCAAGCCTGTGCGCCGCCCTCGGGGTGCATGTCCTGTGCCGCCAGCCAGCGCCCGCTGCCGGCCCGTCACCCGGGCGTCCATCCAGGCCAACCTCATCAGCGCACCGCCTGGGGGCATGCGCTGTAGCTTTTGGGTGCAGGCACGAAACAAGCAGTTTTAGCGTGTGTGACCGGGCCCCTCTCCCTCACCCCTTGCTGCAGCCATCTACCGGCTCCAGCAGACGCCCAGTGCCACAGGCACCGTGCTGGCGATGGCGCCGCTTCTGGCTTGCGCCCCCCTGCTGCTGCTCCTCACCTCCTTCTGGCCGGCGTTGTACCTGCGGCACCGCCAGCCGCTGGTGGCAGCCCTGAAAGTGTGGGCAGCCTACGTGGGCTCCTTGCTGCCCGACCAGTTTGTGGGCAGCGTGGCGGCAGCTTCCAGCAGCATGGCGGTAGACTCCAGCACCTGCGGCGAAGGCGGCACGCCCGCCATGCTGGTGGCGCGCGCCGGGCTGGGGCTGACTGCCCAGCTGGCGCTACATGCCTTGGGTGAGTTGGCGCCAGGCGGGCGGGAGAGAGGGGAGTTCGTGCCGAGAGGCAGGCCCGCTATACTGGGCAGGGAGAGGGGGGCTGTACCAAGAGGGCAGGCCCGCTATGTTGGACGGAGAGAGGGCGGCCGTGCCAAGAAGGCAGGCCCGCTGTGTTGGGCAGGGAGAGGGGGGCCGTTCCAAGTGGGCCCGCAAGTTTGGTCAGCGCCAGGGCAGGGGATTTCCCAGTCCAGCTGCTTCCCCAAGTTCAGCTGTGCCGACGCAAGCTGGGGTGGCGGCAGCGAGGCACGTGGCTACTGATGATTGTGAACCCGTTGGTGGCGTGAGCTGGCAGCAGTGGCAAGTGGGGCTGGCTGGTGCCTGCCCTGTCAGCGGCAGCAGCGCTCGAGAGCACCCAGCGGCTGGCCCGTGCCTTCAACCTGTGCTGGCCCCAGCATGCAACAGCAGTGTGGGCTTGTCTCTGCCTCGCCTGCCTGCCCGCTCACCTGCCTCAGATGCCACGCTCCGCCTATGGTAGCTGACTGGTGCCGTCAGCTGACTTTCTTGGCGGCGTTCTTGACCCCACGCCCCCACGTTGTAACGTCCGTCTCCGTCCTTGCTCTGCCCATGTGCGTCCGCCCCACCCTCCTGCCCCACCCCGCCCCTGCTGCAGGCCTGCAAACCACGGGCGCCTGGCTGGTGTTCTCCCAAGGCTTCGTGGTGGCCGCATCGGCGCGCACCGCCACCCTCTGCTGCAGCTGCTACCTGGGCCCCTCTGCCCGCCGCCTGCTGGCCAGCCCGGCGGTCACCACGCTGCTGCGGCAGCACCCCTGGGCAGGCGAGCTGGTCGATGGAACAGATCCGGAGCTTGTGTGCCAGGCGTACGCCCTGGGCCTGCAGATCATGGTAGGTGGGGGCGGGTGGGGGGTGGGGTTGCTGTGGACATACTGGGGGCTGGAAGTGTGCGTTAGCGGATGTGGGTGATGGATGGAGTGCAGCCATGCGGCGGGGATGCGGCAGTAGGGGTGGGGGCAGGACGCTTGGCGAGGGCTGAAACCTAGGTGCGGGCAGCTTGTGCATTCCTGAAGCAAAGCAGGCCCATCGGCATGCATCCGTGCCTGCCCTCCTCCGCTGGGCTGGCCATCCATCCGGCCAACTACAGACGAGCGTGTCCGCCCTACTCCCTGCCCCCCGCCCCTTGCAGGTGGGCTACGGTGCCACCGTGCTCCTCGGCTTACTGGCCGAATGGCGGCAGCGCCTCGCATTTGCTGCCAAGCACCAGTTGCCCCCTCCCTCCAGCATGGACATGCTGGCTCTCAACGGCGCCTTCCTCTCCATGCTGTTCTTCCTGGGGCGAGTGGCGCTGGCAGAGGCTGTGCGAATGCCGCTCGCATGCTCGGGCGCTAGCGTGGGCGGGACGGCAGCGGCAGATGCATGCATCGCAGACCTGTGAACCCACTCATTCATTGGGGGTTGACTTGTTTCCGAACTTCATGTAACTCACAAATCTATTGGCCGTCGAGCTTGGACCAGGCTCGAGAGCATTCGAGGGCGGCGGCAGAAGGGCGGCGCCATGGCGTGCTGTGCTGGGCCGAGTTGCATTTTGGGTGGCTGCGTTTGATCTGTTCACCAACCTGTGCGTCTTGCATCCCCACGCCAGCAACAGGGTAGGCAACAGGCTCAGCGTCCGCCTCTCAACTCAATCGTTGGCAATCGTTGGCAGCAAGCGTTGGCAGCAAGCGGCCATGGCGGGAGTGGCGCGCAGTCGGCTGGCGGAGGAGCGGAGAGCGTGGCGCAAGGTGCGGGCAACAACAGGCAGCAACGACTGCACTTGAGTTTGAGAGTAGCGTTGCCGGGCGACGCCACCGCCTGACCATACCTTCGAACTGCAGGACAAGCCCTTCGGTTTCCACGCTCGCCCGGAGACAACTGCGAGCGGGTGCGCAAGTGTGCCGCCGCTGGCTGCTGCCTGCCGCCGCTGCTGCCTAGGGTGGGGCATCCCGTGCCCCGAATTTGGCCACTGCCTGCTCAGCCCTGTCATGAACGCAACACATTGGTGGCTGCGCATGCCCAATCAGCGTGCCCGTCCTGCCGGCTACCCAACCGCCGGCCTGCTGCTGTCTGCACCAGGCCGCAGCACCCACGTCGCCGACGCGGCTCTCACACGCACCACCCTGCCCACCCCTTGTCCGTCCCTCCTTCTGTCGGCCCCCAATCGGCAGGGAGACCAACCTGATGCGGTGGAAGTGCTTCATCCCGGGGAGAAAGGACTCGCTTTGGGAGGGTGGTTTCTACCCTCTGACAATGGATTTCACAGAAGACTACCCCGCCAAGCCGCCAAAGGTGGGGCCAACTCGGCGGAGCGGGCACACCATCCTGGAACAGCAGCTTGTTCTTTTATAGCCGATACCTTGTTCAGGCGTTGGGGCAGTAGAGCGTGGTGTCGGGCTGCCTTTGAACTTGTGCTTTGCTGGGCACTGTCCGGCCAAAGTGCACAAGCTTGGTTTGGTGGTTAAGGTAAAGGCAGACGGGATTCGCCTCAGCTGCCCCCTGTTTTATCCCTCTGCGTGCCCTATTTGTGGACGCTGCGAGGCCACGCCCAGGCGGTGGGTCAGCCGAGGCCCAAGGGAAGGAAGGACACCGGTAATTTGCAGGGAGGTTGCTGATATTCCATTTGGTGCCTGTTGTTGGTGCATGGAGAAGCGGTTTTCCTGCTTGATCTGCTTGGGGATGTTGCGTCCTCTGCTGGCCCAACATTCCCTCCCAACCCAAAGCATGCGCATTTGCCTCCAGCAGGCTCCCATAGGCAGCATCCCACATGCTGGGCATGCTGGGCGCAAGCACTCCAAACCAGTGCACCCTCAGCCCCCTAGCTCACACCCACCCACTTCCCCTACCTCCCCTCGTATTGCAAGCTGCCCGGGAAGTTCTTCCACCCCAGCACCCACCTGGTAGTTCCCTCGCCCCTTCATTCCGTACCCTCTTTTGTTGATATCCTCACCTTGCCTGCTCCACTCCCTGCCTCCCTCCCACAGTGCAAGCTGCCCGAGAAGTTCTTCCACCCCAACATCTACCCCTCGGGCACCGTGTGCCTCAGCATACTGAACGAGGACGAGGGCTGGCGCCCCTCCATCACAGTCAAGCAGATACTGCTGGGCATCCAGGTGGGCGGGCGGGTGCTGGGCATCTGGTGTGGGGGTACTGCTGGCCGTCCAGGTGGGCGGGCAGGTGCTGGGCATCTGGTGTGGGGGTACTGCTGGGCGTCCAGGTGGGCAGGCGGGTGCTGTTGAGCATGTGGGCAAGTGCTGGGCATCTGGGTGGTCACTGATGGGCAGTCAGGTTTGTGGGCAAGTGCTGGGCATCCAGGTGGGCGGGCGGGTGCTGGGCGCTGCTGGGCAGCGCACTGCTTGGCAGCCAGGTGGGTGGATGCTGCTGGGCATCCGGATGCTGTTGGGCATTCAGCTGTATGGGTACTGCAAGGCATCTGGGCACCTGCTGGGCAGCCAGGCTGGTGGGAAATCAAACGGATGCGCTGCTGGGCATCTGCGCACTGCCGGGCAGCCTGGTGGGGGTGCAATGCCGGGCATCTGGGCACCGCTGGGCAGACAGGTGTGTGGGCGCTGCTGAACATCCATGAGTGTCTGTGTGTAAGCATGCACGTGAGTGGGGCAGGAGCCGTGTGTTGGTTTGACCGTGGGTGGTATAACCGTGGGTGCGGGGCGTCATTTCAAAATGCACTTCTTTGTTACAACACTCTACTTATTGATGATTTTACCACTTTTCTCAAAGGGTTAATATTTTTAAGTAGTTTCTTTTGTATTTCAATGTCAGCAATGCAAAGGTGCCCCTGCCCCCTCCTTTGCCCGTCTTTCAGGAGCTGCTAGACAACCCCAACCCCATGTCGCCAGCGCAGTCAGGCAAGTGTTGCCTGCCCAGCCCTGCCAGGCAGCGCCCGGGCCCTACTGTCTGCTTGCTTGTTTGTTACAGCATGTTCCGCGGGGAGCCAAGTGATGGTCTCATGAGCCAGCAGGTTTGTTGGGGTGATTGGAGCAAGCTGGTGCGGGTCGGGCTACCGCGTGTGACCCTGCTGCGACGCTGCCTGCGCTCGTGTGATTAGATCACGCCATGCTTCATGCGCTGAGGATTCCATTGCTGGCGTACCAGCTGTTCTTGCTTCCTCTTGTCGGCAGGCTCTGGCACTGCCCGCAGCATGTCCCCACACTCACTCGGCACCCTCAGATGCGCCCTGCACATTGCGAATCGGGCCGCGTTGGACTGCCAAACCACGCGAGCGGGGCACGTGGCGCGAGCTGCTTGCACCCGCGGCCTTTCCAGGCGCCACGAACGCCACTTTGCACACACACCCCTGTGCCTGCCCTCCTGCAGACGCGTTTGTGATGTTCAGCCAGCGGCGGGAGGAGTACAAGAAGCGGGTGAAGCAGGAGGCAGCCAAGTACCCGCCACCCGTGTGAGGCGCGCACCCCCATGCGCCACGCGTGCCAGACAGGGCGGTGCCAGGAGCTATGACGTCATCCGCGAGCGTGCAGCCAAGCTCGAGCTGTGCGTGCTAATGTGGTTTGGGCGGCCCGGCCTGGCCTGGCCCAAATGCATGCCCGGACGCACAAGGTGCGCTTGGCGCGCCACGAGACGCGGCAGTATAGAGGCGGGCGGCGGGGAGTGGCTGCGCTCCAAGCGGGCAGCGGCGGCAGGACGCAGCACGCCAGCGCGGCGCGGGGGCCCAGGGAATGGGTAGCGTCGCGTGGCAGCAGCTGCGGCGCCAGACCAAATTTGACCAGCAGGGGCAGGATTGACCGACGGCCATGCAGGCCACTTAGGGTCGCTTACGCAGCAGTACCAGCAGTACCATACACACACTGGCTTGCAGCCAACCACACCCGGGCAGCCAAGCGCTGGCTACTGGGACGGCAGGCCTTGGCAGGGCTAGGCACATCACACGTTTCGGGCTTTATAGTTGCACGCAGCCAGAGGAGAGTCAGGGGTGGCACTGTGCCTTGCTGGTCTCGCTGAATGCGCAACTTGTAAGGCAAGGCGATCAACGAAATCAATGACTGGCTTAACAGATTGTGAATGGAGTGGAGGATGTGAAAGGAGGCTGAAATGGTGCCGGGTGGCAACAGGACTGTGAATAAGAGGACCGGCGTGCGTGCCCGCACAGCTGTCAAGAGTGTGAACGGACCAGCCCTCCCCTGCCGCCTGCCCTGCCCGCCCACGCTCCAATCCAGCTGCCTTTTCAGTCCAGCCCGTGCATTGCCAGCCGCATGATCGTCTGCTTGATAGCGGGGGATGAGTTAACCAGTCCAGTCCCAGGCTGCGCACAGCAGCCATCGGGCCCACCTACAGAGAGGGCGGATTCAGAGGCAGCAGGCAGGGTCCCAGCATGATGCTTCCAGCAGCCAACTCGCAGCCCAGGCCCCGCTGGCAGCCAGCTCAGCAGCCCAGCCCAACCCAGCACGCAAGCAGGAAGGCAAGCAGGCAGGCAGGGCCCCAACCAACGCCCCTTCTGCTGCGCGGCGTGCCCCTGGGCAGTGCCGTGCCCTGATCACTCGCCTGCGGTTCAAACAGGGTCACCAGAGTGCCCATGGCTGCCGTGGCGGCGGCGTTGGCCCGCCGCTGCGGCTGCGCGTACTGCCGGTCAAGCAGCGCTGGGCTGCCAATGTCCTGCCCCGTCTCCACTGCAGACACACGTTGGTCATGGCGCACACCACCACATTCAGAGCACGGTCCAAGGTTTCACAAGGTAAAGGCCCAAAGCATGGCTTTGGCCTGCCCCCTCAACCTCCATAAATGTTGCATGGCCTCCCGGGGGCGGGAGCTCGGCAGGCAGTGAAGTGTGGCAGCAAGCACAGCGTGGCACAGCAGCGCAGCTTTTCAGGAGCTCTGCAGCTGCCCATGTTGCACATAGCACATGACTTACTTCATGCTGTGCTACATGCCGTCTACATTACTACATACTACCTACTACGTACTGCTGCCATGTATATCGCGGGCCCTCCGCGATATAACGTAATCCAGGTCCTATCAGAACCAGCGCAGAACCGCTGTCTACGAACCTCTCACAAAACCTCAAACTTTTCGCGCTGGGGTAGGTTACCTTGGCATGGCGGGTGCCAGCTGGCGGCCGCAACGGGCCCAGCAGGTGCTGCTGCTTGTCTGCCTGTCTGCCCCTGCAGACCTCTGTGTGTCCTGTGAGTGTGTCCGGTGAGGCAGGGAATGTTACAGGGGGCGCCCGAGGTGTTGTACTCCTCGACGCCGGCGTGTTACAGAGTAGGGGAGGGGGCGTGGGTTCACTTGAGTGAAGGGCAGGGCGAGGGAATGAATCGCTAACTATCAATACTCTCTAGGGCAGGGCAGGGCCGCCTATATAGGCCCGGTGGTTTTGACGTTTGGTGTTCAGCTTCCTGGCGGCTGCCGTTCTGACGTTTGGTGCTCAGCTTCCTGGCGGCTGTCGTTCTGGCGTTCGTGTTCAGCTTCCTGGCGGCTGCCGTTYTGACGTTTGGTGTTCAGCTTCCTGGCGGCTGCCGTTCTGACGTTTGGTGTTCAGCTTCCTGGAGGCTGCCGTTCTGACGTTTGGACGTTTGGTATCCAGCTTCCTGGCGGCGGCCGTTCGGTAGCGCCCGGTGGCGCCTGCAGCGGTGGCGGCGGCCCGCAGGCAGGGGAGGAGAGCCGCTGGCCAGCCACGCTTGGGGGACCTGGGTGCGGGAGATCTCCCTGCTTATTTTGGGTCACTTGTCGTCATAGTGGGCCCAGTCCTCACGTGGCACTGCTGCATACTGTAGTGCGCCCAGGGACCCCTGCCCAGCTACTGATAGTCACACTGTGCGGCCAGCGCGCAGCCACGCTGTCAGCAGTGTGACGCCCGCAACAGCGCCCCGAAGCAGCAGCAGCAGCAGCGGCTTCGCACCTGCGCTGGCGATGACCTTGGACAGTGCCTTGGCGTCCGCCAGTCTTGAGGGGAGGCACGGACCCCCTATCCCACCCTAGGATACGTGTGGAGGTTGTACAGGGGCGGCGGCCCCAGCCATCCCCATGCCGCCCTGCCGCCATCCATCCTGCACATCCCTGCCGCTGCGTATCCCTGCCCCAGCACCTATCCTTCTGCAAGCGCCCGCGGCGCTGTGCTCGCCATTAGGTTCCGAGACGCAGAAATGCTGACAAGTGGCCTCAAGAGCAGCGCGTTCAAGCCGCTGGCCGAAAGGAGGCCAGTTGAGCAGCGGGCCTGGCCTTCCGGCCTGCACGTAGAGCTGATGATAACCATGTAGAACTCTGAGACTTTTGAAAGCGCAAAGGCAGTCGCTTTCCGCCATTTCATTGTTAGCCGAGGTACAAGATGTACGTATGGCCAACTGCTGCTCAGCCTGCTGTCGCTTTCCTGGCTGTCACAGCTCTGATTTAGGAACGGGAAGGCCACCGACTGGGCCCGGGGCCTCCTGCCGGCGGCGCAAAGCTTGCAGCCACCGGCCGTCCTCGCTAAAGCGCGCGGCGACACCAGCCCACTTGTTTTTTCGAGAGCCGGGACAGGGCAGACAGTCTTGCGCCGCAAGGCGCCGCGCCGGGCTATCTCCCGCCGAGCTACTGGAGCGTCTGCTGTAGCATCCTCTGTTTGCAAAGCCATCCCCCATCCCCGCCATCCCTGGCTGTGGCCCCCATCCCCCATCCCTGCGTGACAACCTCGACACCCATCCCTTTGTGCTGGTGCCGCCCCTCAGACCAGTCCAAGATTGGCTCCCTGCCTGGCCAGTGGGTGCACCGCATGCGCTGCCTCCACAATTAGTGCGACCCGCGGCCGAGTGTAGCGCCCTGCAAATAACAGGGGCCAAGCAGGGCAGTGGCGGGTGCACAGAGGCTGCTTGAAGCGTCGAGCATAGCAAGCGTCGAGCTGGCGCAGCATGGAAAGCGCAGCCCAGGCAGGCAGCACCTTGTTCGCCCTCTTAAGTGAAGCACTTGCTGGAACTCACTAACAGACCAGCCAGCCTGCCGGTCCATCACACATGTGCACACATTGACAGAACAACATGTGCCCTAGCGCGACCCCATCCCACTTAGACCCACCCCACCCCACGCCACGCCACGTCACCCCACCCCACCAAAAAACCCACCAAAACTCGCCCATGGCGCGGCCTCCCGCCCCATACACCGCTTCCATTTGCCCTAAATGAACCAAAAACGCGCTCGGTTGCAGTTTGCGGCACCTGCAATTCGACGGATGCGATGCGTGCTGCGCCACGCGCCCGCACAACAATCGCTGCACCGGCCGCTCGCAGCACCTTTTCTCGCTTCCTCGGCGCCTATATACCCTAAATGTTGCACTTTAAGCACTCCGCTGGCCTTCGGGTGCACGCGCTGTCGCGCGGGCCAGCGCCGGTGGCGCCGGGCCGGCGCCTAGCGGCGCCGCAGAAACCCTAAAGCCCTAAAACCGGCCGATATTGCTCTATGGACCCTAAAGACCCTAAAGACCCTAAAACGCGGGCCCGTGGGATGCGTTGCCGCCGCGCGATGGGCTGACGATTCGCATCCCGTCGCCGGAAAACACCCAGCACGGCGTCGCGCGCTCGTTTCAGCCCCTGAACCTCCGCAATGAGTGGTGTGAAGACTGACTTGAGTCCGCGAGCTTGTTTCCGATGGTACCGGGCGTGGGTCTAAGCCACGTAGGATGGGTCTAACCGGACAGGGGGCTAGCGCTGGGAGGGGCCTCGCCTGCGTGCTGCAGCGCCAGCGGCAGGACTACGGGCCCCTCGCCCACCACGCCCACCACAGCTGGAGGGTCCACCCAGCGCCTGCTGCGTGCCGGCCCCAGCAAGCTGCCCAGAAGCCCCGCCAGCGGAAGCTGCGAGGAAGGCTGCTGCTGCTGCCCCTCCTCCTCCTGCTGCCCGTAGCGGTGCGTGCTGCTGAGGGCGTCTGTGATGGCTGCCTCTTTCAAGGAGTTGGTGGAGGAGGCGCCCCGGCCGGAGCTGACCTGGCTGGTGGGTGCAGAAGTCACTCCCTTGACAAAACAACACGTGTTTGTCGTTGTCAAAAAAATCGTTGATGTCGTTACTTCTGGCAGCTGCGGCTCGGGGGAGACAACGGGGGAAGGGGCGAGTCCAGCGGAGCTGACCTGGCTGGTGAGTCAGCGCAGCAGGCCAGCGTGCCGGCATGCCAGCGTGGCAGCGCAGAGTGGAGTGAGAGCAGCCAGAGGCGCCTGGCCCTGCGCCTCTGCAAAACAACTTGATGCTGCCTGTGCGCTGTGCTGCTCTGCCCTCGATATCAGCCCCTCGCACCAACCCGTCCCGCACCGCCTGTCGTCGCCATCACGTCACTCCCGCCCGTGTCGCCTCCGCCTGCACCATCACCTGCACCATCACGTCATTGCCGCCCGCCAACTCCACCTTCTCCAGAATGTCCGTGCTGCCAGAATGTCCGTGCTGCCGCCAGAATGTCCGTGCTGCCCCACCGGACCCCACCTCTCCCCACTGCCAGCCCGCATGCCTTAAGGCTTAAAGCTTGCCTGCCCCCCCGGTGGATATGGTGACACTCCCGCGCTTGTCACCCTCCGACCGCACCACACCACATTACATCCCTCCCGTCCGCCAGCTCGTCTGCTGCCTCACCTGCCCCCGGCCCTCGCCTCCTCCCACTGCCCGCCTTCCTGCCTGCCTGCCTTCCTGCCTGCCTGCCTGCCCCGCAGGTGGAGTCTCTATGCCCGCTGGGCCCCCCTGCATTCACCTGGAGCCGGTGCTTGCTGAGCTGTCGCTCAAGTATTCAACCGACCGACTCAAGTTTGGAAAGGTGGACGCCAGCACGTGCGGGAGGGCGTGGTTGCTTGTTTGGGCGTGCAGCCTGCTTGCTTGCTTTTGGAGAGTTACAGTCTTGWTTCCGCAACACGAAGTGCGACAAAGACCCCTGGAAAGTGTACGCCAGGATTGCAAGCAGGGAGGAGGAGCAGGGAAAACACAGCAGGCTGGACCGATGCAGCGGGCTGATATGGAGCAAGGGGAGGGCAGAGGCGCAAGCAAAGGTCCCCCAGGGGCTATTGGGCTATTGGGCTATTGAGCTATTGAGCGGGCAGGGGGTATATTGCGCAGGCGGGGAAGCGGGAGATACTGCCGAGAAAGGGGAAAGCGGGGCGCCCCCGAGCTACATCTGCTCTCTGGCAGGGTTTCGTATCGAAGGGGGCAAAGTGGAGAGAGATTTTGGGGGACCTGAAGCAAAAGGGGGAGGAGGGATTTGGAAGGAAGATTGGCATGAGCAACAACAGTGCGTGTTCGATGGGAGTGTGGCGGTAGCTTCCGCCGGCACCACCGGGGGCTGCCGGGGGCCTAGCAGAGAGGGGTCAAGCAGAATAGCCCCCTTAAGAGCGGAGGCCCAATTTCGGGCTGAATACTGAACGGGTTTCACATCCAAACACATCCCCGTGCCTCTATTGGTGTTATCCACTTGAATTGACGACCAGACTGCCGCTCCGCGCTCGTTTTGGTTCCAGCCCTCACGGCAGTTACAGCCCAGCAGCACCAGAGCACGCACAGCACGCGGCCAGGCGGACCCATTTCTGAGCCAATTATCACATTTCGCGGATTGAAAAGCGACTATATGCGCGTTTCGGATGAATTCAACGGGGAGCAGCGCCTTTCCGTTCGCAAAATATCGTGCCACATGCCGACCCTCGCGCAAAAGGAATGCTTGTCGCGAGCCTGTGGTCCTAGTAGTCGAGCTGAGAGTGCATAGAACAATCTGAGCAAGAGAGCGCAACAATCCGTGCAGTATACAGCCTGCTGGAGCCCCGAAGGCTTAAGGGGGCTATTCTGCTTGACCCCTCTCTAGCAGCTGCCCAGACCCTGCTGTTGGCTGGCTACCAGTACAGAATGCCATGCTGTGTCCCACGCCGCTTCAAGCCCGCTGCACCGCAGAGGGAGGGCGCCTTGCGCTGGAGGCTGGGCGTCGCCATCCTGCGCCTGCCGCCGACGTTGCTGTGCCGCCGGCTGATTATTTCACCGCTCGCCCGGCTGGCGTTTGTAGGCTGCAAACGCGAGTCGGATCCCATCCACTCTGGCCGCGGTCTCTGCACCAGGCTGCAGAGAGAGGCTGCACCAGGCTGGGGCTGTGTGGGGGGGGGTCGCCTGTCTGTTATCAACGAAACTTGTGGCACAGACGCATGGAAGTATCCTACCTGTGCCTTCCAGCCTCGCTGCAGCCACAGGTTTGTTTCGTTCAACGCCACGCTCCCCCACAATTATCCACAACCCTGGCACCTCTTGTGAACCGGAGCGGGCAGCACGCATGCACCATGGTGGCTTGCACGAGGGCAGCTGGGGCCAGGCATGGTGGCTGGCCTGGGGACTTGCGGCGTGGTTGTGGGGTGGCGTAGGCTTGCGCCACCCCACAACCTGGGGTGGGCGCCCTAGGCGCCCAACGGCGCTCCTAGGAGGCAGGGGGAAATTGAGCCGCTGCCAGCAGGGCGGCTTCCGCACCCTGCCAGCCTGCCAGCAGCACATGGACTGGCACGAGCTGCGTGGATGGCCCCACCCCGGCATGGCTGTGTGGCAAGGCCTGCCCTCCCCTGGCGGTGCCACGCTTACTGTTGCACTAGAAGCGTCCTGCACGTTGCCCATATGCCACGCTCCCCCACCTCTCGTGCACAAGCACAGGGGAATCAGGCACGGCGACACAACAGGCCACCACTTGAATTCTTTAAAGCGCAGGTGGCCCCAGCTGGCGACGTAGCACAAGGTGCAGGTGTATACATGTATGGCGGGCTGCCCCACCTGCCCACCTGTGTAGAGTTCAAGGGGGGCAAGGAGGTGGGCCGCATCCGCCACCTGTTTGAAGGTGAGCAGGCTGGCTGCCAGGCTGGAAAGGGGAAGGAATTCCCCTTCGAAGTGGAGGGGGGTCAAGCAACTGGTTTGAGAGTGCCACGAGGTGGTTGCACTCCCAGCCCCATTTGAGGGCGAGCCCGCACAGCTTTTCCGATGGGGTATAAGGAAGCGGGGAAGGCGCAACCCATCTTATATAAGGGTAAAACCCCATCCGATATATCGGAAAGGGCGGGCAGAGGGGCTGCTGGCTGCTGCACACATGTACAGGCTGCCATGTGCATGCCGGCAACTGCACACTCCCCAGTTCCGCCCATGCCTCTGCCGCTGCTGGCGCGCCCTCTGTTGCCGCGTGCGTGCCTCCGCTTCCCCTCTACTTTGCCCATCGCCCCAACCATGTACTTGCAATTGCTGATCACCATGCCCCTCATTTGCCGCTCCCATTGCCCCGCGCCTTTTTTTTATTTTGCAGACGGCACGGTCTCTACAATGAAGGTGAGGCGGCAGGACATCATCGTTGCCTTTGGGCTGCAGCTGGCCGAGGCGAAGAAGACGGCGACAGCGGCCGGCGGCGCTGCTGGCGGCAGCGGCGGCACCAAGGGCGGGGCCAAGGCGGGCGGCGGCAGCACCAAGAAGCGGCGGTGACGGCGGGCCGATGCAGCCTTTGTTGGGTGCTTTGCGCTCTGTTTGGTTTCGGGCTTGTTACCATCTGCAATGCAGCCAGTGCTAGAAGATGAACAGGCAACAATGAAGAATGCGCATCCCATGACGTGCGGGAGTCGGGGGGGAGCACCTTCCCAGAGCACGGCCCATGGCATGGCCAACAAGTGGACGGGGGACAGGAATGTCCCACGCGTGCACGATCACGCCCAGTGGATCAGCCACCTCCCTGCGGGTGCTCCTTGGAACAAAACGGGTTGAAAACGGGCCGGTTTGGCCGTAACTGCCACCGGCACCGGTTCCGCCCGGCGCCCAGCGGGTGGCGGGTGTCGGGCTCCCAGGCGAGCTGGCCTGGCCGCAGCGAGAGAAACGCTTGACCAGAGGTCCCTGGGGATGTCAGGAAACTGTGCACATCAGGGCACATCATATGTGTGTCAAGTTGGGCATGGAAAGATGGAACGGTGCCCGTGCGGGCACCGGCAACTCAGAAGCCACGTGAGCAACTTGTGACTCTTGGAGCCAGCACCGCCCGCGGCCCACATAAATGGCCACAAATTTGTGCGCAAGCGTGACAAGTGGCGCATTTCTGTGCAAGATCGAAGTTGTGATCAACGAGACATCGTAGAGCCAACGACATTCAGCTGCTGCTGTCAAACACATCACTACCATAATTCCTGGACGGCGGCCCAGCAATGGACGCTGGCGTACCGGAGCGTCGTATAAAAAAATAAATAAAAATAAATCCGGGGCGTCCATCTGCGCCCATAGGCGCCCTTGTCACGGTGACCTACTGGGTTGCACCTAAAGTTTCGCGAGTTTGGAAAATAATTGGTGGTCAAAATCCTCGCTAAATTAAAGTGCAGTGGCGTTTTGGGGCCAAAGCGGCCGTGCAGTCACCTGGCAATGGTCGCCAAACGCCTCACTTGCCCTCTTCCAGGCTCAGGAGGCCTCCAGGAGCTCTGAGGCAGCCCTGCAAGGCTGCACCAGTCCTCCCAGCAGCCAAAATCCCACTTTCACGCCCATCACCTCATTTGTGCGTCGCGAACAATAGGTGCAGCCGGAAATTAACCGGGTGGTTCGCGAAAATTAGGTTCGTGAAACTTTAGGTGCAACCCAGTAGTAGGGACGACGTGGCCTGCCCATGCTCAGCACTTTTAAACAGTTCAGACTGGTGGCTGCGATTGCCCGGTTATGCTGCCCGTGATCTTTCAACATCTCCAAGTGAATCGAACAACGCCTGCTTGGGCGCGTAGCGCTCAGGCTGTGGCACGCTGCGCACGGCACGCTGCACTCGGTCGCCGTAAAGCTCCGACCTAAGCTCCTTGTGTAGCCAAATTCCCGGTGTCCTGACAGCCGCGGTCTGGTGGGCGGGCGGACCAGGACACAGCAGGGCTTGCCACCGCGGGCGCGGCCCCGCCGCCGCTCTGCCGCCGCTATCCGCCCATCCTGGTGCTGCACACTTTGTGTCCTGCCAGGCGTCACGCTTCGCTCTGCTGTGCCAGCGCCGGGATGGCCCATGGCGCAAACCATTCTGGAAGAAGGCCACAGCTGTGGCTGCAGTTGATGCTGCTGCTGCCTGTGCTGCTGACAGCGGCAGGTTCAGCACCGGCGGTGGATGAAGGTACGGAAGCACTGATGCAGGCTGCAGGCTGGCAGAAGGCTTGCTTGCGTGAGGTTACTGCTGTAAGCCCGAGGATGCCAGCAAGGGGGGCCACACCTGCCTGCCTGCCTGCCTGCCTGCCTGCCTGCCTGCCTGCCTGCCTGCCTGCTTGCCGCTTGCTTGCCAGTGCCTGCCCAGCCTTTCAGTCCCCCTTTGCCCTCCCTGTCCCCTCTACATATGCCCTAACTTACTGCAGTGGCCATCATGCGCCGTCTGCGACAGGCACTCCACGACTTGCATGCTGCCGACAGCCCGGGCTGGCAGCTGGGCGACACCGCCCACCCCTGCACCTGGGACAGCGTGGCATGCACACACGCCTCCCCGGGGCAAGAGCAACACGTGACTGTAATGTGAGGCCGTGCTTCAAGCATCCTGTGTGGCCTGACAGCTTGCTTGAATCACAGCTCCAGAGACAGCATTCGGTTGAATGAGGCGCCTTACTGCTCACATGGTGCTGCCGCTCCCCACGTCTGCTCATGCAGAATCCTGCCGTGTTCAGGCCCCCTTCGCAACGGTAGTAGGCCCAGCAGCAGCGCCAGCGGCAGTGCGACTGCCACCGGGGCTGGGCCGGGGCCGCTGCTGCCCGAGCTGGCACAGCTGCAGTGGGTGGAGCACTTCAGTTGGAGCTGCAAGAGGGACAGGCTGCCCGGCTCCATCCCGCCCGAGTGGGGCGCACCCACCGCCTGGCCCCGCCTGAAAACGTGCGCACCTCAGCCCCAACCCCACCTTCTGCGGCCTGCCTCTGCTTCATGGCGGCACGGCAAACCAACCCCCTTTGCTGTGCGCTCCGCCCTGCCACAGCGCACGCCCTGTGCAGGAGGGTGCCTCCCCTGTGCCGGAGTGCAGCCTTGCCCAGCCGCCCCCCTGTGCCTGCACCTGCCCCACCATACGCCCATTGCGCCCCTTGTCCTCCCACCCGCCCCGCCCTGCCTCCCTGCCCTCCAGGCTGTCCATTGATGTGGCCTATCTGCAAGGCGGCCTGCCAGACGTACAGCCCGGGGCGCTGCCGCAGGTGGAGGCGGTATTTGTTGGGGTTTCAGGGGCAGAGGCGATGCAGGCGACGCTGCCGGCTTCGTGGGGAGCGTCGCCCCACGTGCTGCCCGCGCTGCGCGAACTGTCGCTGCGGTTCAGCGCGACGGTCCTTCCATCACAGTGGGCAGCAGGGTTCCGCAAGTTGGAAGTTCTCACCATTGGCCGCTGGCCAGACAGCTACCTTCAGACGCGGGATTCTGTGCGAGCCAACGCCAGCGCATTGGCCCCGGTGCACCTGCCGCCCGAATGGGCGTCGCTGCCCGGCAGCTTCCCCAAGGTGCGCTACCTGGAGTTGGTTGACTTGAATGCCGCAGGCCCGCTGCCGTCTTCCTGGGCAGCGGGCGGCTTCCCCTCCCTGGAAATCCTGTGAGTGGGTGGGTGGGTCTAGTTGTTCAAAGGCGAGGCGGCCAGCCACAGGCTGCACTGCATGCACTGCACACTACACTGCTCCTGTTCCGTCTCTGCCTGTTTCGTCGCCCGCCCGGACGCTGTGCATGTGGACTGCCCTCCTTGC
The DNA here is from genome assembly GCA_002896455.3 of Chlorella sp. ArM0029B. Taxonomy (NCBI): domain Eukaryota; kingdom Viridiplantae; phylum Chlorophyta; class Trebouxiophyceae; order Chlorellales; family Chlorellaceae; genus Chlorella; species Chlorella sp. ArM0029B. The sequence goes on along the minus strand of JTEE01000217.1, from coordinate 11,191 downwards.
CAACTGCCCATCTGGTTGCTCGTCCTCACATGCCTGCCCTGCCATGCCTGCAGGGATCTGTCCTTCAACAACCTCACGGGCATGCTCCCGACCCGCCTCTTTGAGCGGCACCCATGTCTAGTGCGGCTGCGGGTGATCCGTGCTGTGCTGTGCTGTGCTGTGCTGTGCTGTGAAGCTGCACTATGCTGTGCTACCCGGGTGCAGATGCGACCTGCCCTGCCCTCCACATCATGCACAGGCACCCGCATGGCTAAGCGGTCACTGCCTAACGCTTGGCAACGGTCGCTGTGCTGCCGGCAAGGATGCCTCACTTGGTCTTCCTGCATCGAAATGAGTTGCCTGCCCCACCCCGCTCTCCCCATCCCTTTCACCTGCGTGCAGCTTGGACAAAATGGCTTCCATGGGCAGCTGCCCGACCCTTGGGGCCTGTCCCTGGTCAGTAAGGTCGGGGTGCAGTTGCCTGCCCAAGCCTGCCACATTGCCCTGCTGGAGTGGCGTGCCCCTTGCCTGCTGCCCGCCAGCTCATCCCTAGCAAGTTGACGTGGTAGCCAAAGCCACGGGCCATGCTGCAGGCCGCCCGGGAATTTGCCCTCGAGGGGAACGCCCTCACCGGCCCCGCCTTCCCGCCGGCCTGGCTAGAGCCCGGCAGGCTGCCAGGCTTGGAGGTGCTGCGGCTGGAGGGCAACCCAGGGCTGGCTGGAACCCTGCCTTATGCTCTGTGGGGCAAGCTTAAAATATTGTGAGTGATGGACTTTGGCTAAAATCACATTCTGCAGGGTTACCATCCTGCAGGGTTACCATGTGTTGCTGGCAACAGCTGTTCCACGTGTGTCTGCATCCGTGTGGCAGAGCCTTTCATGTGCCACATCTATCGACTGTGCTTCGCGGCATCTGCCAGCTTGCCTGCATCCCGAGCTTCCCTCCTATTCTTGCCTCCTGTTGCCCCACCGACCCGCAGAACCTTGGAGCACACCGCTGTCAGCGGCAGCATCCCCTCCAGCTGGTGCCAGCTCCCCTTGGGCGCCGAGTTGCCATCCCTGTAAGGCGGGGTGGGCGGGGTGGGCATGCAGTTTAGATCAAGGCTTGGGCAGGCAGCCAGAGTATGGAAAGAGAGCCAGGCGGGCAGGCAGGCAGTGGTTGGTGTGCGGGAGGGGCAAGATTGAGGCAGGATGTCCTGGAAGTTGTGGAGGCTTGCTTGGACGCACACCCTCTTGCAAGGGAGGCTTGATCTACAGGGCCAGGCGCCTCTCCCTGTTCCCACACCACCATCCTTGCTTCTCTCAGTGGTGTCCCTCCATCTCAGGCCACCTCCCTTCTGACTTGAGTGTGCAGGAAGGTTGCTCACACCAATATAGACCCAGCGCTGCCACCGTGTGCAGGGCAAGTGCGGCCGATGCCAGACAATTCGGCGGACAATGCGGCGGACAATGCCAGCATTGTACAGATGCAGGCCTCGCTCCCACAGGTGCTTGTTGCTCCGCGTGTGTCGCTGCCGGGCCTAGCAGCGGTGGCAGTGCTGCTGCTTGGGGCAGTGGCTGCCTCGGCAGCTTGGCGGCGGCGCAGGCAGCAGCAGCGGCAGCAACAGCAGGGAGCATATGAATTGGTGGCAACTCAGGGACTACAGCAGCAGCGGCAGTCTGCTAGTGCTGTCGCCGATGCTGGCGGGTATGGCGGCGCAGCGCTGCTCGGCATGCGTGCTCGGGTAGATGCGCTGCTGAGCGCACACTTGGATGGCCAGGGGAGGGGCATCACAATCGCGTCTTTGGCGGAGCAGCAGTCGGCACTGGCGCACCAGCTTGGGCACAGGGGGCAGCTGGCCGGGTTTGAGTGGGACAGCTTGAGGGCTAGAGATACTCGGCCTCAAGCACGACTGTTACAACAAAGCAGCGGCACTTTTGGCAGTGAATTGCTGCCCTCATCTTGGGAGGCAGCAGCGGCAGGGGTGGCAGCGCCACGCAGCAGGCAGTGGGGCCTGCCCACCCAATCGCTGAGGCTGGCAGTGTCTGAGCTCGAGGTGGGTGCGTGTTGATGGGGCACCACCAGCAGGTGCCCAGGAGTGCGGCGACATCGCCAGCATGCCCTCAATGCACGAAAGTGCCCGCAAGCGCGAGCATGGATGCAGTTAAGCGTTGCATTGCTATTCAGTAATGTCCCGGATCCGGATGATTAAAGCCGTGCACCTCAGCCTGATGCGAGCTGCATTGGATGGGGGGGGGCGCTGAATTGAACATGAACCTCTCTTCCCCTTCTCTTCGCCGGCACTTTGGTTCACTAGGGTATGCGCATGCTAGCATGCTGCCTGCCCCTGCTCCCACCTCCCCTCCACTGCGGCACCCGCACACGCTTGCATCAGCCTCGCTGAACCTGCTGACCCTTGTGCCCCCTGCCCGGGCCGGCTTCCTCCTCTGCCCACCCCGCCGCAGTTTCATATGGATGAGGGGGGCACGTTGGTAGTGCTGGGGGTGGGGGGCCATGCGGTGTGCTACCTGGCTGGGCTGCAGGGCGTGCTGACTGCAGTGAAGGTGAGTCGAATGATTACAGCAGGCCCCTCGCGTAAAGGTCTGCCTGGGCCGCCTCCTGCTGGGCTGTCTGTCTGTATGCTGAAGAAGAAGAAGAAGAAGAAGGAGAAGGAGAAGGAGAAGGAGAGGCTGTCTGTCGAAGTGTGCCAAGTGCCGCACTGCCCAGGCGCTCAAACAGCAAAGCACAGCATACACCCTGTAAAGGCGCCTCTCTTTGTATCCCCCTGTTGCCCGCACTTCTGCCTGCCTGGCCCCTAGGTGTGCGAGTTACAACACGGAGTGGACTCGAGTGATGCGTGGAGAGAGGTGGCGCTGTTGCAGGCATGCGTGCACCGCCGAATCGTACCTCTGCTGGGCGTGGCACTCAAGGTGTGTGTGGGGTGGGTGGGTGGGGGAAGGGGCATGTTTCCAAAGGCGGGCTTGAGATAGGGGGCGTGTCTGCTGGAAACCGACTGTGGAGGCAGTCAGCACGTCCCCAGCAAGTGCCCACGGATCGCTGACCCGCAGGCAGACTGCAGCAACTCCCGAGTCCATTGAATGCCTGGCCCGCATTCATTCATCACCTCCCGCAGACCCTGCCGCCTGCTCAGTGCTTGCACACCCTGCCCGCGGCGCATGCCTTCCTGCCCGTTCCTTCCCGTCCCTGCAGGGAAGCCTGCTCATGGTTGCCATGCCCTTCATGCAAGGCGGCAGCCTGGCCTCGGCGCTTGCACAAGAAGACTCACGCCGTGCGCTGCGCTGGGAGGCCAGGTGAGTGGGGTGTCTGTACTCACGTGGGGTTGGTGCAGTGCTGACCCGGGGCGCAATTCAAAACTATCTGTCCCAGAGTATGCACAACAGGTTCAGGCGTGTGCCAAGGACATGGACCAGTGTTGTGACTGTGAAGCATGGGCAGGCACAGAGCAAGAAGGCACAGCGTGTTCTGCTACCCACCACCCTCTGACCGCCCGCTGTGCTGCCCTCCTGTGCGTGCTGTGCCCCTGCAGCGGGCGCCAGGTGGCGGTGGACGTGGCGGAGGCGCTGGCGTACCTGCACGGGCGCAGCGTGATGCACGGGGACTTGAAGCCAGCCAACATCCTGCTGTCCCGGGAGCATGAGGCATACATAGCAGACTTGGGCGTGGCACGGATCATGGGGTGTGGCGGCCCCGCGCCCGGCTTCACCTGCTCGTACGCAGGTGGGTGGGGGAATGCGCTGCGGTGACATAAGGGGGGATTGGTTGCAGGCGGGTGGTGGGGCGGCTGCTGGCACTTCTCAGCACCTGAGTCGTCCGCTTCCAACCCAACGACTACTTTGCGGGGTGATTGCAATACACCCCAAGAGCCCACACCAGCCCTCCCCACGCTGCCTGGTGCTGTCTGTCCTTGGCCCCTCAGCTGCCGCTAGTGTCCCTGCTAAGCTGAGCCGCCCTCTGCCTGCCTGCGCACCCGCTGCCACCCCGCCTGCCGCAGCCCCCGAGCAGCTGCTGGGCACGCCCTGCACCCTGGCAGCCGACATCTACTCCCTGGGGCTGCTGCTCGTAGTGCTCACCACACAGCGGCCGCTGCACAAGCGAGGGGGGTGGACGCTGCCGCGAGCGCCTGGGGAATGCCCACAGGTAGGGCGGAGGCTGGGTGGGAAGGTGGGCGTTGCTTGATGGCCGCAAAGGTGATTGTGGGATGGGGGAGAGTCCGAAAGCTGCCACACACCCTCCCGCCCGTCCACCAGCCAGCCAACCAAACTGCCACCCAACTACCACACTCAGATACCATCGGCTTCTTGCCCAGTCCCACTCTGGCCTGCCCCCGTACGCCCCGACTTCTGCCCTGTGTTGCAGTCAGTGATGTGCCTCATCGAACGCTGCCTACAGCCCAGCCCGGAGCAGCGGCCCAGCGCAGCAGAGCTGCTGCAGCGGCTGCGGGAGGAGGGCGGGGCGGACAGTGATGGCGGCGGCGGCAGCGGCGGCAGAAACGCTGGGGGCAACGCACACGACGCAGCTCCCGCTGACACAAGACATTGCCGCCATGCATTTGACCCTTCGCCTGACAGACATGCCCACAATCCTTGAACATCCTTTCTTGCTGCAATGTGTCTCAAAGAAGCAAGTCTGGATGATGCATCTACACAGGTTGACGGTAGGCGGTTACAGTTCAGGTTGGGTTTGTAAACACGTGTAGAGGAGTGCCCAGACGGGGAGCAGGTGGGCGGGGCAATGGGTGGGAGGGCAGGGCGGGCCGAGGCGAGGTAGACGTGATGTGATGTGGTGTGATGTGGCGGAAGGGACGCGGGCGCTGCATGCATGCTTTCAGGAGAGGATTAGGGGTAGCGGTGCTGGGTGCCTCCGCCTGGGTGGGGCTGGCGCCATGTAAGGAAAGCACGGTGTGGGGGCCTGAGGCTACCCTGCTCTTGTTCTGTCGTGTGTTTTCACCACTCCAAATCAAGGTTCCGTGTACACCCCCCCCGGCCACCGGAGACTTGATGCCTGCCCCCGCCAAGCCGTCGCTGCCTGTGGCCTGCCCCTCCCTGCAGGGCTTTCCAGGTAACCTGCAGCTTGAAGTGCAGTACACTCTAGGGGACGACAACAGCCTGTCCATCGGTGGGTGGTGGGTGGGTGGCGGTGGGCACTTCAAAACCAGGCATGGCGGGCGCATTGGGCGGGATAGCAGGGCGGCGGTAGAGGGCAGCATGGGGAGGAGAGGGGCAGAGTGCCTGGGTCAGGCAGCATGGGGAGGAGCGAGCAGGGTGCTTGGGCAAGGCAGCAGGGGAGTAGCGAGCAGGGTGCTTGGGGAGCTCGGGGAGGTGAGAGGCAGCCGTGGGAGGCTGTGAGGACAGCGTGGGCCTTTATGCAGAGTGGTGGGGGTGCAGGCAGACGGGGGACGCCACCATACAACTTTGGGCCATAAGCTTTGCCCCATCAGCAGGCGGGTAGGTGGAGGGGGAGAGGCCAGGTGGAGGGGGGTTGAAGCTGGGAGGCGGCAAACGTCTCACTTGCTTGCGACTTGCTCGTTTGACTCTGCCCACCTGCGGCAACCCTCCTCTCCAGCCTGCCCTCTCCCCTACCCCACGACGTTGCCGCCCTCCTCCTCCATCCCCTCTCTCACTCACACCCAATGGACAGCAAGAATCGAACCGAACGCCTGATCCTACTTGCAGCTTGTACTATGTGGGCACTGATGCTGAGACGGGCGCCGCCACAGGGGAGGTTGTGCCGGTGAGTGGCACCCCGCTGGACTTCGTCAAGCCTCACACGATCGGGCAGCGCATCAAGGCCTTTGACAGTGCGTGAACCTCAGTGCCCTGCCCGGCAGCAGGAGTTGCAGGGAGGGAGGGGAGGGGTGCAGCAGCAGCGGCGGCTGCAGCAGGAAGTGAGCAGCAGCAGGGATGGGAGGGGAGGGAGGGGCACAGCAGCAACAGCGGCAGCGGCGCAGCAGGAAGTGGGCAGCGGCAGGGGTGGGCGGGGAGGGAATTGGTGCAGCAGCAGCGAGCGGCAGCAGCAGCAGCAGCAAGTGGGCAGCATCATCAGCAGCGGCACAGCATGCCGCACTCTTCTGCGTGGTGGTCCAGTGGCAACCAGGTTCCATGCAGGCTTGTCGGTGATGCGGTTCGGGTCCTGGGAAGGTGGGAAGTGAGGAGGAGGGGCGAGGGGTGGGGGCCGGGCTTTTATGTTACCTCACACTGTCTTTCCCATACGTTTTGTCTTAAGACAAGCTTGCGGCTCTTACTTATTCCCGGCTGTGTGCCGCACCGGGAACCGTCGCCTCTGTTGAGACGCACACGGTGTAACAGGATGGAAGGAAGGATGGGGGGTGGGATGGGGGTGGGCGTGCAGTCCGAGGGAGAGGGAGGAGGGAGGACGACCTGATGTTCAGCCCCAAAGCTAGCTGGCAACACTTCGCCGGCCAGCCGCCCCACCTGCTTGCACACCACGACTTCCCCTCATGGCAGCCTGCCCACCCGCCGGGCCAACAGCTCTTGTGCAGAGACGTGTCTCCTCCCCTCTCCCTGCTTCCCCCCTGCCTCACCTCGTGCAGGCCGTCCAACAGGAATGCCAGCAGCTCCTGGCTGCCCTGCTGCTCGTAGCCCGAGAACTGGGGGGCAAACTTGGCGAGCTTCCCCTTGAAGAGCTTGGGGGAGACATGGGCCACGCCGCCACGCCACAGCTTGTCCATGAAGGCGGCAAAGGCGGTGGCCAGCCTGCCTCCCAGGGAGAGCTGCGGGGCAGGCAGGA
>JTEE01000216.1:177567-189479 GCA_002896455.3 Chlorella sp. ArM0029B | reverse complement strand
GGAGGGAGGGTGGGTTACAGGGAGGGTGCGTGGGTTGCAGGGCGAGAGGCAGGGCATGTGGCTGAGAGGGAGGGGGAGCAGGTGAAAGGCGTGGGTATGCGAGGCAGGGGTCCAGCCGGGCTTGGAGGCCAAGCAGATACCAGGGTGTGGGGCGCCCATGGCGTGGTGGGGAGGGCAGGCGGCGGGAGGGTGGGGACACGGGGGAGGAAGCGAGTGGGGTGCAGGGAGGGTGAGCAGGGAGACCTGCGAGGATGTGTGCAGCATGACAGCGCTGCCATGCCCGTGGCGCACAGAACAGCCGGTACTGCATGCCTGGTTGCGCAGCGTGGCACAGCATGGCACAGCGCAGCGCAGCACGCACCTCACCCGCTCCAAGGAGGGCCAGCATGGCACAGCACAGCACAGCACAGCACAGCACAGCACAGCACAGCACAGCACAGCACAGCACAGCAGGCACAGCACAGCAGGCACAGCAACGAAAGCATGACAACGGAAAGCAGGCACAGCACAGCATGGCACAGCACAGCGTGCGCAGCGCACCTCCCCTTCTTGCACCAAGTCCTCCATGGTGGGCGAGTCTGTGAGCAAAGACTCATCCAGACGGCACTTGGCCAGCCGTGCATGGCGGCTGCACAGGCAGGGGCGGGGTGGGCGGCGGGTGGGCGAGGGGAGGAGGGCGGGGGCGGGCAAAGGACAGCGGGCACTGGCATCTTGCTGGGCGGCGGGCGGCAAAGAGGCGCACAACGCCCAGAGGGTGGGTGCAGGTGGGCGAGCGAAGGGGGCGGCAAAGGGTCACGGCCGTGTGCATGTAGGGAGCGTGCAAGGCGATGCAGAACGGGCCCAACGAGTGGCCCGCCCCCCACACATCTCTGGACCTTGCAAACTAATCAATCGATCACATTGCAAGTCCATGGGGAGCCAGCAACGGTCTCATGGGACACGGTGCGGTGTATCAGAGCGAAGTTTGTAGCAAAGGAAAACAAAGCGTGCGATGCGGTGCTTGGCCGCCTTAGCCTGCCATCCTCTCCCCCAGCAAGGCCGCCCTGCCTCACCCAAGCCCGGGCCGTGGCCTCGCAGTGTCTAAGAGGGCACGACAGAGGGACGAAACGGGGGATAACCCCCGACAACTCCCCCTAACCTACCCCCGTCCAGCGCGCAGCTACCGCGGCCGCCCACCGCAGCGGCACAAAAAAAGGGTATATGTTTCCGAGTTTACACCAGAGCCCCGAAAAGACCAAGCTCAGCTTTAAGAAACAACGACTTGTGCACGCAGGCCATTCGCCGCCCAAGCAAACCGACTACCCCCACCCAGCAACAACCCCCCCTTGCTGAGCCTGCGGAATGAGGCCCCCCCCCCACCCCCCCCCCGGCTGTGACTGCACGCGCTCCGCTGGTACATGCCACCACCGGGCACGCCCCTCGTTCCCGTGCCGCTTGGCGCAGCAGCAGTGGGCACCCCCCACCCAGCCTACTTGAGCATGAAGCGTTCCGCCCAGGCCACGTAGCCATCCCGCCTCTGCAGCACGTTTTCCACCACCTCCTGCAGGCAGGTGAGGCACACAAGGGCGGGCAGGTGGGGCACACAAGGGCGGGCAGGTGGGGCACCTGAGGGCGGGCAGGTGGGGCACACAAGGGTAGGCAGGTGGGGCACCTGAGGGCGGGCACCTGAGGGCGGTGAGAACACGACATCCAGCGCACGCTCCGCAACACCTGCTGCAGTGCCCTCTCATGCAGCAGCATGCGAACCGGAAAGCACACTGGTACAAGGGAAGGCACACCGACAGGGTAGGGCTGCCTGGCACCTGGCGAGGCAGTGGAGGATCGCACCCTGCACCCAGCACACAGACTGGCCCCCATCCCCCGATAGCGATAGGGTTAGGGTTTAAGGTAGGTTGTTGGGTTTAGGGTTTTGAAACCCTAAACCCTAAACCCGAATCCCGGGCACTAACCAGGCCCTCACTCCGTGCCCCTGACCCCTGCACCACGGCCCGTGCCCGCCCCTCCTCTGCACTTGCCGTGCAGTTATGCTCATTGATCCGTGCTTGGCTACTATAGGCTGGTGCGGCTGGCTACTGGCTGGCTGGCGCAGCACTGCAAGTCGACACAAGGCAAGGCAAGGCAAGGCAAGGCAAGGCAAGGCAAGACGAGGCAAGGCAAGACGAGGCAAGACGAGGCAAGGCAAGGCAAGGCAAGGCAGGGCAGCACACTCACGTCGGGGGCGTCGGAGAGGAGGTCGATTGCGAGGGCCAGCAGCATGTGCTGCACCCCCACCCCGTGAATCTGGCTCATCGCCTCCTGATGTGGGTGGCAGGCAGGGGGCAAGGGGAAGGGGTTCGGGGTCAGCGAGGTGGTCAGGTGGGGTGGGCAGGCAGGCGGGTGAGTGGCGGTTGGTGGGGGCGACGGGCGGGGCCTGCTGTGAAAGCTACACCTGTTGGCAGGGAGGTGTGCATGCGAGGCGCGCTGTGCAGCATGGTGCAGCGCTGCACAGCGTGTGTGGGGTAGCCAGCGCTGCACAGCACAGCGCCGCAGTGTGGGGAAGCAAGCGAGGAGCAGCAGGCAGCGCAGTTCGGCACAGCAGTGCGCAGCACAGCGCAGCACAGGCCCCGCAGGAAAGCATATCACAGCATGGTGCAGCACAGCAGGGCACAGCACAGCATGGTGCAACACAGCAGGGCACAGCAGGAGGGGCACGGCGGGCGCAGCACAGCGGGCACACCAGCAGGATGCCGGGCTTGGGTCCGTGCTCCATGCCACACAGGAAGTTGCTGCGGGGCGCGGCAGGGGCAGGGGGTGGGGAGGTGAGCGGGCCGAAGGCTGCCCCAGTGCTTCCAGCGCTGGGCGGCAGCTGCGGCAGTGCCAGTGTGTGTGCCCGGCAGCATGGCGGGACACGGGCGCCCCCATGGCACCACCAACCCAGCGCTGCCGTGCCTCACCCTGTTTGTTTCACAAAGGCAAGGACTTCATGAGCTGCACTCTGTTGTTCTTCACAACTGTGCTGTCATGCTGTGCAAGGACTTGCGGTGGAATGCTGCACAGGCTGGGCTGGGCTGGGCTGGCTTTGGCACCGACAGGATGACGCGTTGCGGGTTCAGGGTTCAGGGTTTAGGGTTCAGGGTTCAGGGTTTATGGTTTAGGGTTTGGGCTCGTGCGTTGCCTCACATGAGTCTCTCGGGGTACAGCCCGTCCTTCATGGCCACCAGCGGACTGAGCATCAGCAGCTCAGCAGACATGTCATGGTAGTCCGCCAGGTCCTGCACCGTGTGCTCTGCAGGGCGGGCAGGCGAGCGGGCAGGCAGGCGGGGGTGTCTGTACCTCAGCTCAAGCTCAAGCTCAAGCTTGGTGTGCACCCTCGAGTCCTCGGGCGGGGGTGTCTGCAGCCTTGGTACTTTGCAGCCCGACCACCGTGTTAGCAGTGCAGTCGGGCAGGGGTGGGGCCAGGAGATGGCCGTGACGGGCGTGGGTGGGGATGAGGGGCGGCGACACTGGCAAGGGGGCGTGCTGCTGTGCTGCGGGAGGTGGCACAGCTGCCGGCGAGCGTGCGGGGGCGGCACAGCGCAGCGCGCCTGCCTGGCTTGAGCATAGCGCAAGGACCTCACACCACGGCAGAACACATGGCAGCACAGCACGGCGCCAGGCAGAGCAAAGCAGAGCAGAGCGCAGCGCAGCACAGCGCACCCAGCAGGGTTCGGTCCCACAGCGCCGCCTCCCGTGTGTTGTTGTACATCAGGAAGGACAGCAGGCGCAGCACGGGGGTGCCGTACAGGCAGCCTGCAGGTGGGGGAGGGGTGGCGGTGGGGGTGCAACCCACAAGTGTGAGCATGAGGTGGGTGAAGAGAGCAAGGCCAATTGGGCGCCAGAAACGCACAGGCTGCCACGCTTTGACCACGCTTTGACCACGCTTTCATGCCTGTACATAGAAGTGACTGCGTGAGAGCCGGGTGTTCCAGTTTTCATTTGTCCGAGTGTGTGCTGCTTCTCATCCTGCAGCCGCTGTAGCCGCACGCTCAGCGGCAGGTCCAGCAGGGACGCCTCGGGACTGACCAGCCCGGTGCACTCGACCCACAGGGGCGCACCCTGGCACCCTCCAAGCCTCCAGTACAACTCGAGTGGCATCGCGCCACACTCTTGTCTCGACCGGACGTGGACCCACACCCTGTCCCACCTCACCTCCCTCGGGCAACTCACTTGCCGCCGCCCCCCACACGCAATCCCCGCATCGCTCTGCCTAGCCAGCAGACCGTGCTTCGCCTGGGCGTGGCCCACCCCTCTCTGGCCCCTCACCTCCGCCCCTCCACCCCCGTTCCCCCCCACACACGCCGCCCACCTCTCTCTGGGCCCTGTCACCTCCCCCAATACCCCCCTTTGCCCACACACACTTTGGCTCATCTCACCTTCCGCCCCTCCACCCCCTCCTCCCCCTTTGCCCACACACCCCCTGCCCACCTGGCATGAGAAGCTTCCTGAGGAAAGATGGGTCTCCATACAGCCAGTCCAGCACCTCTTGTGGCATGGGGGCACCGTCACACCCCTCCAGGCTGCACGGCAGGCAGGCGGGTTTAGGGGTTTTGGGTTTAGGGTTTACGCGAGGGTAGCCGGGCTTGAAAGTGGGGCCCGCAACTTTCGCCGGTGTGGGGGAAGTGGCGCAGGGGTGCGTCAGCGGGGTGCGGACGTGCGCCGGGACAGCGGAAGCAGCACCAGCGGCAGGTTTCCGCAGTGGCTGGCACATCTTGGCAGTATGAGCGAGTGGACAGACAGGGCACGCGGCTGCTGCGGCTGTACTTGGGGCTGTGCGGCGGCGCACGCAACAGAGGCACCGGCGGCCTCCCAGCGGGGCAGAGCGGCACACAGGGGGCACCGCACTCCCGCATGCACGCCACGCCCACCAGGGTTGCTGTCGCAGCTGCTCAGAGCACAGGTGCCAAGCGCATCATCCTGCCCCACCCTGCCCAGCCTGCCAGGCCCTCCACAAGACTGCCAGTGTGCAGCTGCTGCCCACTGCCGGCAGCGGGCGGGCGGGCGGCTCTCACCAGTGCGGGTTGCGCTGCGGGTGCTCCGGCACCCCGGGCACCGGCAGCCGGGTCGGCTTGCGCCGGTTGCGCTCTCCTGAGGCAGCCTCGGGATTGAACCTGCGCCAGGTGGGCAGGCAGGCGGGCAGGCAGGCAGCAGGTGTGTGTGTGTGTGTGTGTTGTGTGTGCGGTGGTGGGGCAGGTCGGGTGGGATTTATCAAGTTTGTCAATCCCTCTCGCTGCGGTGGCTCTGTACATTTATACTCCCTAACCAATCAACTCTAAAAATATAAATGAAACGCTGTGACCAATCAACTGGAAGCAGCCAGGCCTGCCCGCTGCGGTGGCTGTGCAACCGCCAAGCCCCACCTTGCTTGGTCGTGGGCTAGTCTCACTTGCCGGCAAAAAAGAGGAAGAAGCAGAAGGCCAACCAATCAACCGACCACAGCCAGGCCTGGGCAACACACCCCCAGGATTGGGGAAACCCTGAACCCCAACCCCGCTAGCACCAGCCATGAAGTCGCCAAAGGCGGTGAGCTGGCGGGCGGTCAGACAACCACCCCTGTGCTACATTCCAATACACTCGGCCCCCACCCTGTCCCATGAGACCTTTGCTGGCTCCCCCCTGGACTTGAACGTGATTTAATGATTGCATGTGCTGCTGTGCGCGCTGTGCCCCACCTCCGCAGCAGAAAGCTCAGCAGGATCAGCGCGGAGTGCCCCAGCTCGTGGTTCTGCCGGTTCTCTTTGGCCAGCATGTGCCATTGCTCCACCACCTGTAGAGGGCAAAGTTGACAATGGGCTTGATCCCTAAACTGGTTCATCACAAAGAAAATTGTGTCAGGGTGGGGCAGGGCGGGGAGAGGGGGGGGGCCGGGGGAGGCAGAGAGGAGGCGGTGATAGAAGGGGCAGCAGCGGTGCCCACGGTGGAGAGGCACACACGCTCTCCTGCCTCCTCGAATTTCAACACCGGGTCCCACTCAGGGCGCAGCGCCCAGCGGGCACAACCGCGAGGCGGCGGCTGCGGGTTGGACGGACAGGCAGCCAGGTGGGCCTCCGGTGCTCCCAGACCCCTCCTCCGGCGGGCAGGCAGGCAGCGGTGAATAGCAGGCCGGGGAGCAGGCATGCAGGCGGGCAGGCAGGCAGGCGGGCAGGCAGCAGCGGTGAATAGCAGGCCGGGGAAGCAGGCAGGCGGGCGGGCGGGCGGGGCGGCTGACCTGCCGTATGAGTGCCAGCAGGGTGGGGAGGTGTGGGTCCAGCAGTGCCCGCCGCCAGCCCCACTTGGGGGTGGCGATGCGGGAGAGGACCAGAGCCAGCTGCGGGGCAGTTGAAGGGGGCGGCCGGTGGGAGAGGTGACGGGTTGGAGGAGAAGAGGAGGGGCAGTTGGAGGGGCGGCCGGTGGGAGAGGTGGGGGTTCGGAGCAGAGGCGGGGCAGCGTTGCCGGGCAAGCACGCACGCCTGCAGTTGGGCAGGCAGGCGTGCGCTCTCCAGGCGCACATTCAAGAGTAGAGGTTCGCGCCTGCCTAACTCTCGTTCCCCTGGTGGACTGACCAGCCAACCCTGACCCTCATCGTGCACACTTGAGAGCCTTGGAACCCCCGACCCCAAGAACGGCCATTCATTGATTCGGTTGGAGCGCCGCAGCAAACCCGAAAGTGTGTGCCGCTGATGCGCCAGCCCAGCACTTTGAAAAAGCAAAACTCAGCTTAGTTATTTCAACACATGAACACCCCAGTCCCACCTCGTCTGCGTGCCAGTGCCCCAGTTCCTGCGCCTGCAGCACCCCAGGCACTGTGGTGTCGCACAAGTGCTCCACAATGCACCGCACCGCATGCAGCGCCTCATCCGTCTGCACATGGGGGGTCACAAGGGAGCGGGCAGGTGTGTGTGTTATCAGGCTAGACCGATGCAGCAGGCTGATATGTAGCAAAGGTAGAAACAGGGGGCGAGAGAGAAGGGGCTTTGGAAGAGGCAAAGGCAGGTGACCGTACTGTCAATACCCGTTGTTAATGGTATCAGCTCTATATAGCAGTGGTTACCAGTGTTGGCCTAAACACATTCTTTCACAAACTTTCAAATCTTATTGCTGGTCGTTTTTTTAGGCAAGTAGGCGGGGTATCTTGTGGTTGGACTGTCGTCAAACCACACGCTCGGCTGCATGCCTGCGCCACGGCCCCGCCCGGCACCCCGCTCTTGTGGCAGCACCACTGCCCGGCCCGACAGCCCCTTGCCTTGCCCGCCCATCCGCCCACATCACCCACATCACCCCGCCCATCGTGCAAGGCCCGCCCAGGCACTTGGCACTCACCCGGCGCTCCTGTCGGGTCAGGCAGTCTATGGAGGTGCGCATGCAATCCATGATGCAGGCACGCACAGAGGCCCAGGGGTGCTGCGTGAGCAGCACGTCGGCAGCCGCAGAGGCGGGGCCGGACGCTGCACGCAGCAAGCAGCGCAGGCGGACGGAAGAGGGTGCAGGGAGTGCTATCGGATTGAGGTGAGGCGGTTGGGGGGAGTGCCTCAGGTTTGCAGCTTGGGGACCTCACTTCTTGCTAAAGGGCGCGCCTGTGGCGTGGCTGGCTGGCTGCTGCGCGCTGCTGCGTCCGCACCGGGCACGGGGCATGCAGGCAGCGGGGCGGCGGCATGGGACGCAGGCAGAGCAGGAGGCTTGCGTCACATTCCCGGGCAGCCAAGCGAGGCAGGCAGGCAGGCAGGCAGGCCGCGTGTGTCGGGCCCCTGCGACGCACCCATGTGCAGTATGATGGCTTGCGCTGCTGCTGGGACCTTGCTGGCCGCCTCGTGCAACGCCGCCGACATGCCCTGGGTGCCCTTGCGCCCGCTCGTCCCCACCACCTCCTTCCGAAGCTCGATGCCGCCGCGCAGCGCCACCTGTGGGCGTGTGTTGGAGGGCCAACAGAAGCAGGCGCCGGGGTGGAGGGTGGGGGAGACCTGTGCTTCGTGGGGCAACAGAAGCAGGCGCGGGGTGCGGGGCGGACCAATCCACGCTGTCCAGGCAAAGCACCAGCTGACCTGGAAGGGTGCTTCTCACCCTGAGGCAGGCGATTCCCAGAACCCTAAACCCCAGAACCCTGAATCCACCCTGAGGCAGGCGTTAACCCTAACCCTAACCCCTCAGGACCCCAAACCCACCCTGAGGAAGTAGTCGAGGCAGAGCAGCGCCACGTCAGCAATCACAGCGTGCAAGTCGCCTCTGCAGGGGGGGCAGCAGGCCGGGTGGCAAGGGCGGCAAGGCACTAGTTTGTTGCCAGCTGACTGACTGCAGGGACGGGTGGATACGGATTGTAGGAATGAAGCGCGGGCGGCGCGGGCAGGTGGGCACCGCGGGCAGGTGGGAGCGGGCAGGCGGGGTGAGCCGCACCGCAAACAGGCAGGCTGTGCCAACCAACCAAGACTTTTGAGGACACAAGACCACCGGCTGCACCACCCCACATGCGTGCCACCTGCCCCCCCACGCCACGCCACGCCATGCACCCACACCCACCCGCGCCGGCTTGTGAGTGCCGCCAGCTGGCAGTCGCCGGCGCTGGCGGTACCGCCCCCAGCGCTGGCGCTGCCGCTGGCTCCGCTCATGTCGCGCGCCCCCGGGCTGCTGGTGGGCTCCCGCTTGGCCGCTTTGCGTGCTGTGCCCGCTGCCACCGCCTCGTCCAGGTGGGTGCACAGGTGCCACATGAAGCGGGCGTACTCGGCCTGCAGGCGGGACGGCGGCCAGGGGGATGGCGGGGTGGGCGGCACGCATTCCGAGGGTGGTGAAGCAATCAGGAGGTGGTGAAGCATGTTGAGGGTGAAGGATGCAGAGGGTGGTGAGGCATCCAAAAGGTGAGGCAGGTTGAAAGGAAAAAAATCATAAGGTGCGGGCATAGGGGGGGCCGCAAGCCGCAAGCCAAGGGGCAGGCAAGGGGCACAGCAGGGGCACAGCAGGGGCACAGCAGGGGCGCAGCAGGGGCACAGCAGGCAGCGCGGCTCAAGTGCCAGCCTCAGAGCAGGCAGTCTGCACGCCTCCTTTTGGTGCATAGAGCAGTTGGGGCAGCTGGCACAGCACAGCGCAGCACAGCGCAGCACGGCGCAGCACAGCGCAGCACAGCACGCCATCTGCCACAAGCAAGCCTCACCGACAGCAGCTGCACGTTGCTGAGCTGGCGCAGGTTGCTGCCCAGTATGGCCTCGTGCAGCCCCTGGGGCATGCCATAAGGCGTGGCCGGCCCCGCCGTCAGCTGGCCCCCTGCCGCCAGCCCAGCCGTCGCTCCGCCCTGCTGCTGCTGCCCGGCTGCAGCGGCGGGCGGCTGCTCGCCGCCCGCGCTGCCCACCGCCGGCATCGGCACCTCGGGAGGGCCGGGTGACAGAGACATGGGCTGGGCCCCCGCCTCTGCCTGCTGCTGCCCTGCTGCAGCCGCTGCTGCACCGCTGGGCGGTGCGCCGGCAGCTGCTGCCAAGCTTCCGCTCAGAGCCTCTGGCGTGCGCATGACTGTGTCCTCCCCCTCGGCCGCCGCCGCCGCTGACACCGTGGGCGTCTCGGGTGCGGCGGCGCAGCGGGGGGCCACGTGCAGGGGGGGTGCCCCCTGCTCTCCCGCCTCTGCCTGTGCCCGCTCGTAAAACAGCATGTAGGCAGAGTTGGGGCGGTCGCACTCCTGCAGGGGGCGGCGGTGGGGGGGACGGCGGGGGACGGCACCAGGCTGGGTGGAACGGGGGAAGGGGGCAGGCTTGGGCAACGGGGGCAGAGGGCCGGAGTTGAAAAGGCGAGCAGGGAGCCGCGGACAGAAACAAGCGGGCACGCACACAGGCGCCTGCCCACCGCTTATCAGCCCCTTGCCGACACGCTCCCACCCACCCACCCAACCTATCCAGGAAATGGGAAGCTGCCGCCCCACAGCAGGCCCCTGCCCACATGCGCCTCCGCCCCTCTCGGGCTGCAGTCACGTGCAGCAACTCCTGTTCCACTCTCCGGTGTGAAGCCCCAAGCCTGCACCGCTTGCCAGCTACCACTTCGCCCCCCCCCGCGCCCCCTGAAACCTGTACAGCACTGATCCAATACCCCAACGGCGCCACCCCTCATCCCCGCCCACAAGTCTAGCCGTTACAGCTTTCCACATCCACCCTGAGAGAGGGGTCGACTTCAGGGCAAACCATTCCTTGGGAGGTTGGCCAGGCGTGCCCCACAAGGCTCACGCCTGGAACAATCCCGCCCACCTGTGTGAAGCCCTCTGGGAGGAAGCGCCCGCCATAGCAGTCCTTGTCCAGCTGGGAGGGGTCCCAGGCGTCCACGGAGGTGTCGTCAAAGCAGTACCACCCACCGCCAGGCTGGCGGTCCTGCGGTACCAGTGTGGAGGGGGGCAGGGCACAAGCTGAGGGGTCGGGCAACGCACAGTTGTTGCGGACGGCTGGAACTGGGCACCAGGTGATCTCCCCGGCCGGACAGCAAAACACCGTGGCTGAAGACGTGGGGGTCTTGACAGGCCAGGCGTAGGACCATTTAGGAGGGCGAGTGTAGGGGGAATAACCGGGCGCAGCAGTGGCACGCATCGCCTGGCTGGCGGCCCTCTGGCCCACAAGGCCAGTGCGGTGTGTTCCAGCGGGAGGCAGGGGTGACCAGAGGGGCGGACGCAGAGCAGGGGCTCTTGAACGGTGGTGCAGGCGGGCTCTTGAAAGGTGGTGCGTGGGCAAAGGGCAATAAACAGGTGTGTGTTTGCAGAAGCTAGGGCAGTGGCCGTGTGCCACAGCATGCGCTGCAGTGAGGGGCGGCACTCGGCCTGCCCAGCGACCTGCAAAACAAGCAGGGGGCTGCACACCTGACTGTCTTATGCCCCCGGCCCACCTTGATGTACGAGTAGTAGTGCCCCGCAAACGCGCTGCCGCTGTGCACCACCACGCCGCGCAAATCGTACTGGTAGTGGGCAGGCGGCCGCTTGCCTGACGCGGCCTGTGGAGGGGGGGGAGGCGGGCGCATGGCGGGGCAGGTGGGGATGCGGAGAGAAGGGAGGAACAAGAGCGGGCGGAACCGGCGGGGGCGGGCTGTGCTGTTGCAGCACTGGTGGCAGAGCAGCTTGGAAATGATTGGCATATACGCAGCTTGGAAATGAGTGGCACATATGCAACGCTCCGCCCTGGCAGAGGCAAGGCAAAGAGCCGAGACCAGCAGCAACCGCCAGTGCTCTTTGAAGTGTGAGCAGACAGGTCACCCCCTCCCCAGCAGCAGGCGCCATGGCTCCTTAAAGTGTGAGCAGACAGGCTCTGCCCCCTCTGCCCGCTTGCGTCTCTGGGGCAGGGCGGAATCCCCAGACTCTCTGGGGCAGGGCGGAATCCCCAGACTCTCTGGGGCAGGGCGGAATCCCCAGACTCTCTGGGGCANCAGGGCGGAATCCCCAGACTCTCTGGGGCAGGGCGGAATCCCCAGACTCTCTGGGGCAGGGCGGAATCCCCAGACTCTCTGGGGCAGGGCGGAATGCCCAGACCACACACCACAGACATGTGGGCTCATCCCCTCCGCCCGTGTGCCTCTCTATGGTGGAATGTATTCTTCACCCCCCAAACCCGTGTGACCGAGTGGCTCACCCGCCCGTCTGCCTCATCCACTCCCTCCACCGTGTATGGATACATGTCCATTGACAGGGGGAACTCAAAGCGGTCCTTCACCTGCACCCCCAGGAACGTGAACAGGAAAGTGGACAGGAAAGTGACGTCAATGACAGGCACACCCTGATGGTAGGGTGTGCGCTGATGAATGCCGGGCAGCCGCGGCACACCCTGCCGCGGCACACCCTGCCGCGCAACCACTCTTGTAGCCTCAGCTGCACCACAACCAACCCCCAGCCGGCAACATGTGGGCGCCTCACGTCTCCCCCCACCCTCGCCTGACAACAGATGGTGCGCCCCCCCACCCCCACCCCCCGCACC
>JTEE01000216.1:125188-141330 GCA_002896455.3 Chlorella sp. ArM0029B | reverse complement strand
CTCCTCCCCAGTCCCGCTTGCCTTGAACCTGAACTGCCGGTTGGCCAGCGCCGCCTCCAGGTCTGGTGCCTTGTCCCGGTACGGGTGGTCCAGCAGGTTGATGCCCAGCCCCAGGGCGGCCTCGTAAGCGGGGGAGAAGCGGGCGATGTAGAAGGCGACGTGCCACCCGCTCCACAGGCGCGCCGCGGCCTGCGCATGGGTACGGGGTGGGGTGCGGAAGAGGAGGAAGGGAAAGGGCAGCGATTTGGGGACGCGTGCACATTGGACAGCGGCGTGCCAGCCAATCGCTCCCCAGCCTTGGGGCAAGGCACAGCTGAGGCAGAAGCACATCACAGGTCAGGCCAGGGTCCATGAAACGAGTGGTGGGGCGCTGCCCGGCAGACGTGGGGGGCGCCTGCTCACGCTGCCCGCCCAGCGGACGCCCACGCAGCATGCCTCCCGCACCATGCCTCCTGGGATGCATGCTGGGATGCCTCTGGTGCCTTCTACAACATGCCTCTGAGACGCATGCTGGGATGCCGCCTACCCCAGTATGCCTCCATAGCCACCTATCCCAGTATGCCTTCCCCGTGTACCCCCGTGTGCCTACTCGCCACCTGCCTCCCTGGCCGCCTATGTCAGTGTGCCTCCCTGCCCACCCTGTTGGGGCGGGGGCGGGGGCAGCGGGGCCCTGACCGCTGCTGCCGCCGCCCCCGCCGCTGCTGCTGCTGCCGCCACTGCTGCTGATGATGGTTGCATTGTTGCTGCTGCTGTCGCCCTCCTGGTCCACCCTGGCCCCCAGCAGTTCACTGTAGAACTGGCCAATGAGGTGGGCAGTGCCTGCAGGGCAGAGGACGGGGGCCGGCGCAGGGGAGGATCCGTGCTGAGGTCGGCAGGGTCAGAGGTGCAGGTGGAAGCAGCCCGCCGCCTGACTACCCCGTTCACTGCCCCACGCCCACCCCTGCCTGCACATTTGCTCTTCTCAAGGCTCCCCTGCCTGCAAATTCACACTGCCTGCCCGCCCGCCCTCCCCCCCTTGTTCTGGCTGGCCCAAGCCCTGCCAGGTCAGTGGGTGGGTGCTCACTCGGGAAGCAGGGTCAGAGGTGCACCAGCCGACACCCTGCCTGCACCGTCCTCCTGCCCACTGCCCGCCGCGCTGCCCTCCTTCACGCCCAGCCACCAGCCAGCCTCACCCGGGAAGCAGGGCAGCCGCAGCTCCGGAATGCCGGCTGCGCAGGGGAAGCCGGGGGTGGCGTCCTGCAGCAAGAAGCGCTGGCCCCAGGGACAGGTGACAGCGATGCTGACGATGCTGCCATCCCTGCTGCCGCTGCCGCTGCCGCTGCTGACCTCCTGCTGTGCCTGCTGCGCCTCCTCTGCCTGCCTGGAAGCCACCTGGAAGCTGTACTGGGTACCGCTCAGCAGGGGCTCCAGCCTGGCCAGGCGCTCGGAGGCGCGCTGCAAACTGCCGCTGCCGGCGGGCGGCAGCTGCAGCACAATGGTGCCTCCGGTGCTCTGGAAGGGCCCCTTGATGACGTGCAGCTGCTGCCGCCCGATGTTGTACCTGGGGGGAGGGCGGGGCAGGGCGGGGGCTGGGGGGCAGGGTGAGGTGGTGGTTGAGGCGGGGCAGGGGCAGGGAAGGCGCGTGGTGGTGGGTGTGTGATGCGAAACAGATGCGAGGCCAAACTGAGGAGTTGGAGCCATGTGAGGCACAGCGACAGACGCTGGGGTCAGGCAAAGGTTTGGGGTGAAGCAAAGTTCATGGCCAGGACAGGGAAGGGGCATGAGGCCCGCGAGGTTGGTAACAAGAAGAAAGGAGGTCCCGACTGCTCTTAATGAACCCATCTGTGATATTATAATAAAGTTGTCAGTAAACATAAAGGGGAACGCAGGCATGCGAGCAGGCAGGTAGGGTTCCAGGCAGGCGGGCGGGCGTGCGCACCAGGTGACAAACGGCCCTCCACGCTGCCAGCCCAGGGTGTCGGGATCGGGGGTGAGGCCCAGGCCCTCAGAGTAGAACACGCGGGCCAGGTCCAGGTCGGGAACCTGCGGCAGGCACACACAGGAGCAAGGTGGGGTGGGGGCGGGAGGGAGGGATGTGAGGGAGGAGGTGGAGGTCTGGTGGGGAGGGTGGAGCAGGAAGGAAGGGAAGGGGAGTCATTGCAAGCGTGGGGTTGGAACGGGGGCCAGAGGTGAGCGAGGGAGGGGTGTCGGAGGCCAGCAGCGCCTCATCATTCTGGCACCAGCAGCCTGCACCTCCCCCTTCCCCCCACACTCCACACAGGCAGGCACCGATCACCCTGGCCTGCGTGCTCTTCACACCCCAAAACCCTGGTCCCCGGCACCTCCAAGTTGACATGCTCGAGATGCACCACATTTCCCACGTCCTGCACGCTGCCCCTGCTGCTGCCGGTGCCGCTGCTGCTGCTGGGCACGTGCTCATGGCTGGTCGGCGCCGCCGCTGCCGCCAGCACTGCCCCCGCTGCTGCGCCGCCGCCTGCACCGCTCCGAGCAGTACTTGACCTCGTCCCACACCTTCTCCCACTTCTTGCGCCACTCAAAGGGCCTGCAGGGTGGAGGAGTGAGTGTTGGGAGCGGCAGTGAAGCGGCGGCAAGCTGGAGTTCATGGCAGGAGGCATGGCAGCACTGCCTGGCAACGTCCGTGCTGCTTCTATACATTGACAAACACCCACAACTACTCAGCAAGTGCAGCTGAGTCGAGTTGACATCAGGCTGCTGGCACTACCTTTGCCTGGGCCAGGCTGCCACAGCTGCCCTGCGCTGG
Source organism: Chlorella sp. ArM0029B (assembly GCA_002896455.3). Classification (NCBI taxonomy): domain Eukaryota; kingdom Viridiplantae; phylum Chlorophyta; class Trebouxiophyceae; order Chlorellales; family Chlorellaceae; genus Chlorella; species Chlorella sp. ArM0029B. The sequence goes on along the minus strand of JTEE01000216.1, from coordinate 138,569 downwards.
CAGCAGCGGCGACCGCCAGCCCGCAGGCAACTTGGAGCCCGGCGCACCGGCCACACACTGGCCACGCACCGGCCACACACTGCGCATAATTTTGTGTCCTTCTGTGAGCCTCCACGACCGCCTTTTGCGAGGGTGACGAGAGGCGCGCGGACCACAGCGAGGGGCGCTCTGCACAGCACTGGTACGCGAGCGACATGGCTCCAAGACATGCCCTTGTCACTGGAAGGAGGGCAAGGAAATCACGACGGCGAGCACGGCCCGGTGGTTAAGTCCTGATGGGTGCCGCCCTGCTGCGTTACACCTCTGCTGGAAGTGCTGGCACCCTTGGTTAAGCCACTGCGTCCTGAACATGTGGCTTCCTGCAGTGGGTTGGGGGAACAGAAAAGGACAATCTCTCAGTAGCTGTGTGGATCTTAAAGTCTGTGAGCAAGCGGCTCTGCATTTCATGCAATGGTGGAATGCTGTGGTTGTGCGTCACCAGCCTATTCAGACGGCGGTCTCCGCTGGCAAGCAGCGTTTGGCAATACATAGGGATTGACTACTTGCTAACTCTCGAAATTCGAGCACCAATCTTGGTAATCCCTGCATATCAGCCCCACCAGAGGCGCTCTGTGTGGGGGCTGCTGGCGGCCCGCCGCACAAAGCCAGATGCCCAGCAATCGGGTGCAGCCACAGGAAGAGGCATCCTGCAAACCCGTTGACAGTACTGCAATGGTCTGTGGTGCAGCTATTACAGCTGGGCCTTCACCGGCGGGCCCCGCCAGCGTTATAATGCCACTCCAGCCCTTGGGTGGGGACTGTGCCTGGCAAGGCAGAGCTGTATATACCAGAGTCTGGCCTCCCCTGCCCTCATCCAAGCGTATCAACCATGTGCTCCCGACGTGGTACATGATGCAGTCAAATGAATGGCAATCGCAGGCGTACATGGGCAGGTAAAATGCAATTGGACATTGGCGCGGGCGCCAGCTCACGCCCAGCTCACGCCAGCCGGCAGGATGAAGTGGATTCACTGCCCCGCCTGGTCGCTTGTGCCTCGTTGCCTGCAACGCTCTTGTGCTCATCGCGTGGCGTGCCCAGGTGCGCTTAGCGCCCCAGCTGGGTAGCAAGGGTCGAGCGCAGGCTTTGAAGGCTGGCACGTGCCGCTTTTTTTAGGGCGCCACCCGGGCTAGGAGTGTCTCTGATCGCTGCACGTGCCGCTAATAGCTTGACCCGGCCACCCCTGGTGCCCCAGTGCAGACTCCCCTACCACTCTCGACGATGCAGCTTTCGTGCAGCTCACGTTCTCTGGCCGCCGGCTTGCAGCGGCGAGGTGAGCTGCAGATGTACCGGAGCAATCGGCAGCCGCCCCACCAGTCACCCGGCTCCTGCAGCCTCCTCCCGCCGCTGCCGCCACCCCAGTATCACCCACGGTCCCCCGCCACCAGCTGCTTCACACTACTGGAAAGCCTGCTCTCTCCCTTGCCTCACTGCCTTTCCCATGCAGCTGCCAGCGCGCCACGCTGCCGGCGGTCCAGCCGCCTGTGCGTGTCGGCGAAGCTGGTGCTGACGCCGACGGGCAGCGGCATGACGGAGCACATTGGGGAGGAGGTGCCGCTGCCGGCAGCCATCGACCTCAAGGAGGGGCTGTTTGAGGTGCGGATGTTGCAGGACAACTGCTTCTCTTGGTGCCGGACTGCAGCCTTACAATACAGTTTGCCGCATGCACGCTGCATCAGAGGAGCGGGCTGGGGCCCGCGTCGGTGCACCGCTGTCGAAAGGCAGTACACAATGGCAGGTAGTACACAAACCACCCTGGAGCCTGTCTCTACCTGAGCCCCCCGCCTGTGCCCCTGTGCCCCCTGGGCCGCCTGCCGCAGCTGGGCCGTGCCGACCCCGCCGACATTGTCATCCCCATCCCCACCATCTCCACCCGGCACGCAATGCTGCGCGTGGCCGACGGGTCGCAGCGCGCAGACGGCGGCGTGCAGGTGCGGCGGCGGCGGCAGCAAGAGAGAGAGGGGCGCAGCACTGTGTTGTGCCTCGGGTTGGCTGCGACGGGTGCGGACTGCGGGCAGGCGTGCCAATCTGAGACGCTCCCTCCCTTCCTGTCCTGTGCCTCACATAATGCACAAGCTTTCATAATTCCCACAATGAGCCGCGTTCCCGTCTTCCCTGGGCCCTCTCTCTGGCCCTGCTGCGCCACTCTCCCCTCATCTGGATCAGGCCGGCAGGCGGCGCAGTGCGAACCAAGCCACCTCACCTTCCACCCAAACCCCATGACAAGCCCCCAGCCAGTCTGCCACTGGAAAACAGCAGCAAGCCATCCGTTCCCAGCGGCTCTGCTGCCCATGCCTACCTGCGCTTCCTCAACCCCCTCTCTGCAGGTCACCGACCTGGGCAGCACCAACGGCACCTTTGTGGATGGCGAGGAGCTGGAGCCGATGCAGGCGGTGAGCTGGCTTGGGTGGAGGGAGGGGGGTGCAGGGAGGGGGGATGCAGGGTGGGTGGGGGGGTGGGTGTTGTGTGGACCGCGGGAAGAAAGGCAGGTTTCTGGCAGGCAGGCAGGGCGGGGGGGGCGCATGACGAGGGGCAACAGCTGCATCCGAGCGGCGAGCTGTGGAGGGTCATGGGGAGTGCGCATGACGAGGGGAAGCAGGTGCATCCGAGCGGCGAGCTGTGGAGGGTCGGGGGGAGCGCGAGGGAGATGGTGGCGATTGTGGGCACGCATGCGACTGGGGTGCCTATTTTGGGGTGGGTACAGAGAGGAAGGGAGGGGGGAGGGAGGAGGTGGTCAGGGAGATGGTTGGGCTGTTCGTGGGGGAGAGCGGGAGCCAGAGAGGTGAGGCGTGAAGAGAGGTGGCGTGCCACCAACAGGTCGGTGGTGGGTAGCAGGAGGGCGGGTATGACAGGCCCACCCCCCTGACACCCCTCCTCCCTCACATGCCCCCGCCCCTCCCACGGCCCGCAGGTGGCGCTGCCTTTGGGCGGCGAGGTGATTTTTGGAGACAAACATTTGGCCGCCTTCCGCCTGGATTGGGTGGAGGAGGCCAAGCCTGCAGCCGCAGCCGCAGCGGCCGCCCCGGAAGCTGCCGCAGAGCCTGCCGCCCCCGCACCCGCGGCAGAGGCGTGAAGCGCGCTGTGGTTGGTTGGCCCACCGCCACCCCTCCGCCTTGGTATCCTGCCCTGTTGCCAGATCGCGCCGTGTGTGGAAGCGCGCCCATTTTTCACCCACCCACCACCCCCTTGCCACCTCCCCTCCTCACTGGTCACTGCCTGCTTGCACTGCGTTTTGAAGCCGCCTGATTTTGCCCCGCCGCCGGCCCTGCCCTCTCTGTGGTTGTTGTTGCCTCTGTCGGGCCCCTGTTTGCCCGCTATTGTGTGCGGTGTTGTGAGCTGCGACGCTCCCATGTAAACGTCTCCCCATGGGTCGCGCCCCACGGAAACAGGGCACCCCTTTCAAACGCAGGTGCAGGATCATATTACAGGGAGATGTGCTTGCAGATGTATAGATGTGCACGCTAGGGAGCAAATACAACAGACGATGCTGACCGCAGCGAGGGCAGCAAGTGCCTCCCTTCAATAGGAGGCAGGAGCTAGCGTGTGCGGCTATGGGTCGGCGGCAGCGCTCCTGGCTTGCTGGGCAGTGTCGGGCCGGGTCGCGTGGGGGCCAAAGTGGGCCGCAAGAACAGACGTCAGTCAGTGTAAGGGCACGAGAGTGGCCTCCACCCAGCCCCCTCCATTGGGCGCCTCCACAAAAGGGATGCCCCGCTCCGACAGCAGGCGCACCACCTGCAGGGAGGGGCAGGGTAGAGGCGGGGCAGGGCTGGCCATCAGCAGGCAGAGAAGGGGCCCCAGGAGGCAAGCGCAGTGCTGGCGCAGGCTACGCCCTGTGCAGGCGCAAACCCTTCACTAGGCCACAGTTGCTGCACAGCAGACGCCTGGCCTGCACTTCCCTCCATGTCAGCGCCAGCAGCGTGACTGGGCAGGCAGCAGATGAGCCCAAGAGGCTGTCAATGGCTGCATGCAACCCAGAGAGCACCCAGCAGCCGGCCGGCCGGCCCGGCCCCGCCCCCCCACACACTGACCTCTGGCTTGATGCGCGCCGCGCCCCCGGTGCTGTGCAGCCCCTTGCCGGTGATGTAGCGCACCACCACGCCGCCAGGGATGGACTGCGGGGCAGCAAGCAGAGGTGTGGGGCAGGAGGGGCAGGTATGTGAGCAAGGGGGCAGGAAAGCAACATGGGCAGGAGGGCAGGTGGGTGAGGTTACTTGGCAGGGTGCGGCCAGCTGCTAGGGTTTTAGGTTTTGCTGCAGCCCCAGGCATTGCACAGCCTCCACCTGGCAGTCACTGCCAACTCCCACATCCCCCCTGCGCTTATGGCAGGCTGATGATGTCGCTCTCCATTGGGGGCACCGCCCTACCACCACAGGCCTTCCCAGTACGTCTCACTACCTCCCAACACCCTCCCCATATCAACACCCTGCTCCCCCCGGCCGCCCACCTCTGGCAGGTTGCGAATGCCGCTCTCCACAGTGCCCAGCGCGTCCGCCACCGTCTGGCCGTGCAAGTCCACCCGGATGTTGGGCAGCCCGTTGGCCGCGTTGCTGCGGGGCGGGAGGAAGGGGCGGGCAGGGGGTGGGGCTGTTGATGGCATGGCGAGGCGGGGGACAAGAGGTGCAGGGGCACATGCGATGAATGAATGAAGAGGGGATGGGTGGGAATGCGCAGGCTGGCATGCAGGCTGGCTGGCTTGCTGGCAGGCCAGCAGGCCAGCAGCGCCGTGCAGCACTCACACTCGCTTGCTGATGCGGCGTGACGCCTTGCTCTGCTCCTCGTGGAACTGCTGGCGGTACTCCCGACCCTGCAGCACAGAAGCGGTACAGCAGGCAGGCACAGCTCAGCAGCAGCGAGCCAGCCAGCCCAGCCAGCCACTCAGCCAGCCGGGTGGTAGCACGCCTGTGCTGTACCGCCGTGCGTATTTGATGGCAGCGTGGATAGGGTTCGGGCTTTCGGTTTTCGGTTTTTACCCACGCATCCTGACGGCAGCATGCTGCCTAGCCATCCTGCTTCACCAGCAAGTGTGACAGGCACGCATGCCTGCTGCAGCGAAGCATCGGCTGCCCGGCCCGCCGCCAACCCACCCCAGCATCTGTGCTCACCCGCATGCTGAGGTCCGTGGCGGCAACGCCGTCGCCCCGCGCGTGCGCCTCTGCCGCCAGCTCAAAGCAGCGCCGGTAGGCCTGCTCCAATCGCTGCGCCTGCGCGCGCTCTTGCTGCAGGGCAGGGCGAGGCGGCAGACAGGGGGCAGCGCTGAGCAGTTGCTGGCCAGGCACAGGAGACGCAGGCAGCACATGCGGTGCACCTGCTGCGCTGCTGCTGGCACACCACATCAACAGCCAACAGCCAAAAACTGTGGCGAACACAGCCAGGCTCACAGACCTCCCAGCTCCCGCCCTCACCTCGTAGATGGTCTGGTTGCGCAGGTAGGTGGCCTCTGACAGAGACAGCGCTGCTGGCGGTGCGCTGGGCTGCTCCGCTGCAGGCGGCGAGCGCGCCAACCCCAGCTGTGCGCTGAGCAGCGGCGAGCCTGCGGTGCTGCCGCTGGCGGCGCTGCGCGGTGGCAGCGGCACGGGGCGGGGCAGCGCCGCGGTCAGCCCAGCAGGCACCTGTGGCAGCGTGCGGGTGACAGCGGGCAAGGGCTCCACCTCCACCTCTGTGTACCCCGCCTCCCGCATCGTGCGGCGAGCAGAGGCCAGGTCGTAGGTGCAGGCGGCCAGCGCAGCCTGCAGGGGAAGCAGCGCAGGGGGGACAGCGGCAGGGGGTGGGTTTCTGTGCTGCTGCGGCAACCAGAACTGGGAGGTGCGTCAGCACCGGCTGCGTACACAGCACCGGGCAGGCTTCAAAGCACCGAGCAGGCCAAGCCAGGGCAGGCCCGGCCATCGCCACCCCCTCCTGGGTCCTCCTGACGCCACCCCCCTGTGGTGCTCCCACCAGGCACCAAGCAGCAGCCTCAGCAGCCTACCTCCAGCGCCTCGGGCAGGACCCCTGGGAAGCGCCGCGCCAGGTGCCGCACCTTGGGCTGCACATGCTGCGGCAGGCTGCTGTCGCTGCGGGCCAAGAGCTCGGGCGGCGCCACGGCAGCGGCCAATGCCGGAGTGTGTGCGCCGCCGTTCAGCCCCCTGCCCACGTCCTCAGCCGCAAACGTGCGCAGCAGGTCGGCAGCAGCAAACAGGCTGCCGTCGCACGCCGCCAGTGCAGCAGCCACCTCTTGTGCTGCAACGGTCTTGAACTCAGCCCCCAGCAGCTCCTCCTTCTCTTTCAGCGGCAGCTCGCCCTCACCCTCTGAAGACGGCGCAAACTCAGCTGCCGAGCCCTGTGCGGTGAGCGGCAGGGAGGCAGGGAACACGCCATGCTCCATGCCTGCCAGCTCCTCTGCTGTCAGCCCCGCCTCCCAGCTGCTGCCTGCCGCGTCGCCGCCCCGCGCCGCCTCATCATCGTCGCTCCCGCTGCTGAAAGACTCCCACCCCAGCGCATCAGGCACGCCGGCGTCGCTGCCGCTGCCACCCTCCCCAGAAGCGTCTTCCACGCAGGAGGAGAGCATGATGAGCTGGTCCACCCCCGATTGAGGGGCATCACTGTACCGCTGCAGCACGTCGCCCACCACCTGTTGGGGCAAGAGGGCGGGGGCAGGGGGGCGGCGTGAGTGTCATGGCTGCACACGCCTGGCAAACGGGCTGCATGCGGCAGGGGCACAAGCAGGCCGCTTTTGCCTGTGCGCTGGCTTCTGGGCGGCCGCTGCAACCTGGCCTGCTTCCCTGTGCCCTGCAAAAGTGCCCGCCCCCCAGCGGCCACCCATCCCCCAATACTAGCCCAGCGCGCAGCCCCGCCCTGGCAGGCTCAATGCCTCACCTCCCGCTTCAGGTTGGTGAACATCTGCAGGTAGAACTCCACAGCGCCCACCAGCTCAGCGGCGCCAAACCCCTCCTGCTGCTGTGACGCCGGGCGCGGCGGGTGGGCCGGCGGCGGCGCAGGGTCGCACGCGGGGCTGGAGGTGCCGGAGAGGGAGGGGCTGACCAGGCAGTGTGCCAGGTGGGGCATCAGGGCTGCCAGCGCCTCGTCGTCGGAGCGCGGCGAGGATGGGTGCTGGGCATAGATGGGGGCCCTGCCCAGCGGGGTGGGCAGCAGGGGGCTGGGGTGGCCCTCCTGCCGGCCCAGCCTGAGGGGCGTGCGGTGGTCAGAGCTGCCCGACAGGGTGCCAGGGGCGCTCCAATGGTCAGAAGATGAGGCGGGGTAGGGGAGGGCGAGGTTGAAGGCAGGGGGCGGCGCCGTGTGGTTCACGCGGGGGGAGCCGTCTGGCAGGTGTCCGTTGGCTACGGCAGGGGTCAGGGGCCAATGGGGCCACCAGTTGCGGCTGCTGGGAAGAATGCTGGTGTCATGCTGAGCGGGTGGGTGGGCAGGTGCCAGGCCTTTGGCCTGCCCCGTGTCCAGAGTTATCAACCCGGGTATGAAGTCTGAATAGTCTTCAAGGTCAGTAACGCCACCCTGCAGAGGAACCAAGAGCGTGAGAGCAGGCAACATGATGTGTCAACTTCCCGACTGCAGCGCAGCGCATCGTGCAAACGCAACGCGGGTGCACCCTATGGCAGTGGGGCGTGCACACCGTGCAGCCAAGCCAGCATGCATTTTGACATGCAACCAAGCCGGTGGCCTCTGCAAGAAAAGCAGCCAGGCTGACGGCCCAACCACCGCAGGCGCCCCTCGCACCTGGTGGTTGCCAGAGGGTGGGATTGCCGCGGCTGGTGCGGCTGCGGCGATGGTTAAGTGGTGCAAGGCGCCGGTCATGGGATTGTAGTTGTAGTTCTGGTCTCCACCTCCCAAGTGGTTTCGGCGCACCGCCTTGTCTGACGTGGCACCTCGCTCTGCCGGGAAGAACACTGCATTCATTGCCTGCAGGAGGTTTGGGAGGCGGCCAGGGCAAGGCAACAGGGTGTTCACCAAGGCAGGTGCCAGGCTAAGGCTAACGGCTGCAAGCCAGGGGGAGACGCAAAGCTCAGCAGCTACGGCATGCAGCTATCATGCTGTGTAAAGTGGTACATCTAGCTGCCCCTCAACCCTGCATCCCAAGCAAAAGCCGCCTGCACCTGTCCCGTTTGCAGCGCCACGGGGGCCGGCAACGAGTCGCCGCCGCACGCCGGGTCATCGGCCTGAAGCTCCAGCAGCTTCTCCAGCGTTACCTCGTAATTGTTGTCGCACTGCCGGGTGGGGAGGGTGAGGAGACAGCCAATAGAGGGTGAGGAGGAGCAGATAGGACAGGTGGGTGCTTGCTCGGGCGCAGGCGCGGCTGGGTTGGCGGCCCGCCCAGCTTCCTCCTGGGCGGTTTGCACCTGGGTGGCGACGTCTCGAATCACATTCAGGCTATACGAAGGAAACATCTCCGCCAGAGACTCCAGGCCGAGTGTTGAAGACATGGCTGGGTGGGCCTACGCGCAGGGGGGCAGGTGGGTGCTTGCTCGTGACGCTGAGCGGGCCAGTGTGAGCGGGCGGCAGGCGGCAGCTGGGGACGCGTGCCGAGGGAGCGGCGTTGGCGCCTAGTGTGACTGCCGAGGTTCAGCGGCGCCCGGAGGCCTGCTTGCAGCAGCTGGGGCGAGGGTTTCTGGCCGTTCGAACGTTTCCCCGGAGACGGTCACGCGCTCGGCTCTGAGCACCCGTTGGCACAGCTGCGGGCTCACCAGGCAGCGTGGCAAAGCGCGGGGTGCGAAGGTGCCTCCAGGCCAGGCCAGGCTGGCCGCTGTGCTAAGGGAGGGCGGAGATACGCCTCGAGGCTGCCATTATTGTAACGAGTGAGCACGGAAAGAACGGGGGGCGAAACGCACAGCTCCCCTGGCCGGGTGCGAGGGTCGGCTCTGCCTGCCGCCGCCGCCAGGTGGCGCCGCCAGGTTTTCTTGTTCTGCTCGCAACTCTCGCAGCCCAACCCGCTCGTTCCTAGCCCTCATTGTTGCACATCAGGACTTGCCAGCACTCTCGGGTGCTGAAAAACAAATGCAACACTTGTTGCCAGTACATGCCCTGCAGAGTGCCACCGCCGCGCCTGCACAGACCTGATGTGCTCGCTGAGGCACCATTCAGCGCGCTCGTCCGGAGAGCGTCCGCGTCACTTCTGGGCGCTTACGACCCGTCAGCAGGGGCCCAGACCCCCTAGCCCCTACCCACCTGTCACCCCCTCCCCTGCGGCGTCAGCGCAGGGGAGGGGGTCAGGACCCCTGACCCCTACCCATGCTTTTATGACCCCTGCTGCTCACCATGCTTGTTTAACCTAACAGAAGCACCTATGATACAACCAGGCCCAGGGAGTCTATTGAGAAAAGAGGGGGGGAATGTGGCAGCAGTTGGGGACAGGACGGGAACATGTGGGCGCCACCACACACCAGTGCCGCTGCCACAGCACCCATAGGCAGGCAGGCAGGCAGGCAGGCAGGCAGGCAGGCAGGCAGCAAGCAAAAGGAGTAGGCCACGAGGTGGAGCGATGTATGGATCAGGCGTCATGACAAGTGGGGGAGAGTTGGGCGCGATGGGCAAAAGAGCGGGGCGTACAGCGGAGGGTGCAAGCAAGGGCAGGCGGGTGCGCAAAGCATCATGCCTGAGCGCACGGCTGCAACGGGCGCAGGCCCAGCTGTGGCACCCTGAAAGGCAGGCCCGTTGGAAGGTAGACTGCAAAGCCTCACCCCTCAAGCAGTGCAGGGCTGAAACCGGCAGGAGCTGTGATGGGCACACAAGCGCTGGCACCCACCGGGGACTTGGACATCACTGTGGTGACCACAGTCATGCCTGTCGCAGTTGCCTTGGAAGCCCGTTCCTGGCGGCTGTAAAAGCCCTCGTCTCAGGCGGTACACTGCTTACAGCCACACGCCATGAAGTTGGGCCATAGGGCTGAGGAGTCAGCATACCCCTCCCCCCTACCCACCGCCTGCCCTGCCCCACTCAGGGGTATGCTGAGAAGGTCGCAGCAGGGGTCGAGACCCCCTCCCCGCTACCCTTCTCGACCCCTGACCCCTACACACGGGTCGTAAGCGCCCAGAAGTGACGCGGACAAGGATGTAAACAAGGATGTGCCTAATGGGACCCAGGTGGTACTGGCGACGAGGTAGGCACCGAAGTGTCCGCCACCGAGCTGCACAACAACAGGGTGCGGCATCCGCTGGCCGGCCTGACCGAGGCACCCTGCCTCAGCAGCAGGGCAGGGCCAGCTGAATTTGACAACTTGCTGCTGCTGTAGGGCGCAAGCCCTGGGGGGCCAGGCTTGTCCCTGTTCGGGCATATGGCTAAGTATGGGTATGAGTAGGCGGGGACGGGTCCGCTGCCAGTGACGGTACTTGCAAGCGCTGCCTGCGTGCGCGGGTGCGCAAGCCCCGGCGGTGGCAGGGTGTGCACAGTGCCCGGGGCCTGATCACGCTTGGAAGGGAGCTAAGTGGGACAAACAGATGCGTAAGCAGCTTGGAGTCATGCAGTCATCGTCTCTGGGATGTAAGACGGCAGATGTGCCCAGCCAGCCCGTGCGCTGGGCGCGCTGCCACCGCTTGCCGTCACTGCCGCTTAGGGTCACACGGGGTCACTCTGCGCCTGCTTTCAACACCGCTCAACAGCACTGTTGAGAACCATCTATATCTCTAACCGCATCCATCCTGGCTTCCGTCTACTGGATCATTTCCCGGGACGGGTCTGGACACCATCCGTACGCATGGTGGGGGGAGCCAGAAGCAATTCGCAATGGGAGGAAGCCAGAAGCAATTCGCAATCTCCTCAGGGACGCAAACCGAAGGCAGTGCTGCCTGGAGCATGGTCCTCATGCTGCAGCTGACTAGGCCATTCTGTACTATGTTCCTTCCTGAAGTGACCCGGCTCCTCCGCACCGGGCATCACCAGCTGCAACCTCCAGTCTCGCACGCGCTATCATTCAACCGCCTGGGACCGAGGGGAACCTTGGGGCGCAGGGTACGACGCGCGCACGACCCAAATGCCCGCTGTGAAGCCGCCCGCCTGTGGGGCGGAGCGCCGCAGACATCTTTGAGGCGGCACAGCCGTTGAGTGCAAAGGCCGCGGGTGGCTGCTGCAGGCGGCACATGGCGCCGCCGCCGCCGCCGCTCCCCCCGGCGGCCCACAGGGCGTCGGTTGCGCGCGCCACGCTGCGCTGCGCCCTAACCCTGGCCCTGCTAATGTCCTGCACCACCCAGGGCTTGAAATCGTCCGGAGTGGCAGGCAAGTGGGGCTGATGCAGCGAGTGTGGGCTGCGTGGGCATCACCGATGGCTGCCGCTGTTGCCCGCAACAGGAGCGCATCCGGACCCGCCGCGGCGGCTGCCTGCGCACCAGCCGGCCAGCTTGCCCGCCGGGGCCCTGCGCTTGCGCCACACCACGGCCAGCCAGGACAAGTTCCAGCCATTTCCTGACACATGCAAGCTGCGCCGCATTGACTGGAGCTGGCCTGCCTGCTGCGCTTGCTCTGCAGGGACGGGTGCACAGGATGCCACCGCCACTCCGCTCCGTAGCCATAGGCGTGCGTTGCAGCAGGAACAGCTAGAGTACCCGGTGGGTGGCCGGCTGGCTGGCTGGGCACTGCATCACACCATCCGCCATTGTGCTCAGGCAACTGCAGGCAGGTGCCTGGGCAGGGTGGGCAGCGGGAGCCCCCAGGCGCAGGCCGGTGTGCTGCGACATTTGAATGGGAACCTTCCCTGCCCCCCACCCCCGCAGCTCACCGCCAGCTGGGGCGGCCCCGAACCCGGGGAAGGCGCCGGCCAGTTTGCCTACCCCACCGACGCGGCCATCGGCAAGGATGGAAGCATCTTTGTGAGGGAGGGGGAGAGGGGGAGGTCAGGTCATCACAGTTGAGGGTGGGTGGACCGGACCACAGTTGAGGGTGGGCGGACCGGACCACCGTGCAACATTTGAATGCTGCCGTGCCGCCACGTGCCTGCTGCCCTGCGCCGCCACGCGGGGCCACCACCATCACTCAAAGCATAGCTTCTTCTCACCCCACTCATCACCTGCCCTGCCCTGCCCTGCCCTGCCCTGCCCTGCCCTACCCTGCCTGCGCAGGTGCTGGACACTGGCAACGTGAGGGTGCAGCGCTTCAGCCCCGCCTTCCAGTTTGTGGAGCAGTGGGGCACCGGCGGCGGGCGGCCGGCGGGCATCACCACCGACTCGCGAGGCAACCTGTACATCGCAGATGCCGGCGTCTTCCGCATCCAGGCCTTTGACCCAGCCGGCAAGCTGATTCGCCAGTGGGGCTCCCGCAACACCAGCAGGGACACGATTGCCGGCATCGCCTGCGACTCCCAAGACCTCCTGTATGTGGCCGACAGCCGCAACAGGCGCATCCAGGTGGGACGGTGCATGGGCGGTAGGAAACACAGCGCACTGGGCGGGGAGGAGAGGTGTGGATGGTGCTGGGTGGGCGGGGCGCCTGCAGATTGGGTGCGCTGCAGGGCAGGCGAGCGGGCTCCTGCACGGGGTGCTGGCAGGCGCTGCACACAAGCTCCCCTGGGCTGGTTGCTCCTGAATGGCTGGACTGGGCGTGACAGCGTGCCTGCCTTGCTGCAGGCACTCCTCTGAACAGCCACCACCTGGCATGAAACGCCCGGCTCCCCCGCCCCGGCCGCCACCCTGCCTGCCCGCAGATCTTTGGCACCAACGGCAGCTTTGTGCGGGAGTGGACCGGCGCGGGCGGCCAGCCCTTCCAGTCACCCACCTACCTGGCCATCGACCGCAGCGACAACATATACGTGGCAGAGTCGGGGATGGACGAAGCGGATGGGCAGATCAAGAAGCTGAGCCGCAGCGGGCAGCTGCTGGCCAAGTGGGGCGGCCTGGGCAGCGGGCCCTCTCAGTTCAGCGGCATCGGCGGCCTGGAAACGGATGCCGCCGGCAACGTGTACGTGTCGGATCTGTGGAACTGCCGGGTGCAGCGGTTCTCCCCCGCCGGCGCCTTCCTCCTGCAATTCGGCGCCTGCGGCACAGACGCCTCCCAAGTGGACCTGCCCAGGGGACTGGCGGCCGACAGCACCGGCGGCGTGTGGGTGGTGGATGAGGGGCAGAGCGCTGTCAAGCGCTACGGCAGTTCACTCCCACCGTGAGTGAGGGCAGGTTTTGGGAATTCATGGATGCGCCGCTGATGTGTTTCGCCAGCCTGCCAGCCTGCCCACCCATGCCGCGCGCGTGCCCTCCTGTCCCACTGCCTGCCTGGCCATGCCCCTGCCCGCCTGTCGGCCTGCTGCCCGCGTCTGGCTGCCCGCGCCCGGCTCCCGCTGCTCCCGCAGCTCCCTGGCTGCACAGCCTCCCCCGTAAATGCACTTTGTTGCTGTCCGCCCTGTGCAGTCCGCCGCCCTCCCCTCGGCCACCGCCCCCGT
>JTEE01000216.1:109254-119651 GCA_002896455.3 Chlorella sp. ArM0029B | reverse complement strand
GCCCCGGCCGCCGCCGGCACGGCCGCCGCCACGCACTCCAGTTGCCGGTGTCAAGAAAACTTGAGCCCCCCAGCCTCCCTTGCCAGCACTGCGTCGTTTCCCAACACTGTGCACTCGCCTGCCTCCCTCCCCCCCTGCCCCTGTAGTGCCATTTTTGTCCCCCACCCTTTGTGCCCCTCTTTCCAATAAACTTGATAGGTCTGTGCAGCATAGAATGGTGTTTGCGGAGTAAAGCGAGTCATCTGCACTCTGACCTCGAGTTTAGAGGAGCCGAGGGGCTTGCCCCTCTGTGCAGCATGCCGCGTTGCTGCAAAACTACCTGTAAGCCTGCCTGCATCTGCCCCGCTCCGAAGTCAGCAGGGGAGGCAGGCGGGGCGCGTGCTTGGGCAGCACATGTAGGGCTGGCGCATCTGCCCACACCACAGCTTCGCCGTCAAGCAAATGATGTGCTCCATGCAACACCTTGGTTGATCACGTCATGATGCTGTAGCCCAGCCCAACCCAGCCACCGCTCAAGGCGGCAACCCAACCAACAAGCATGGGCGCCAACAAATTCCTGACAACAGGCGGCACCGCTTGAAGCCGCCCAGCCAGCCTGCCTGCCTGCCTCTGGACGCCCAGGGAGGGTGTTGAACGCTTGGTGTGCTTGCAAGCGGGTGGGCAACCCGCGCTTGTGTGGGTGCAAATAGTGGAGGTTGGGGCAGGCGCCAGGCAGAAAGAGGGAGCAGAGGGAAGTGGGGGTGCTGGCAAGGAGAGGGGGCATACATGGGGCGGGGGGGCGAGTCGCGCCTGCGAGCCTGGCTACTGATCGGAAGCCGCTGGCATGTGTGTGGAGGGACACCGTGGAAAGTGAGGCCAGGCCAGGGGGGCATGTTTGCTGACCTGGCACTGCGGTCGTGTCGGGTCTAGGCTACTCTACACTAGTGTACAAGCAGCCCAGGCGGCGGCGTGCCCAGGCGGGGGTGGGGTGGGCGCTGCCCAGCAGGCGCAGCGAGCAGGCTGTCATCCCACTTGCTGCCGCTTCTGGGGAGCCGCTGCTGGGCTGCCGCTGCTGGGCTGCCGCTGCTGGGCTGCTGCTGCTGCTGCTCAGAGGTCCATTCCTGCCTCGCCACTGCCGGCGGCGGCGCCAGCGGCGGCTCCCGCCCGCTGCCCGTTGTCTGTCGCCCCCATCCCCGCTGCCCACTCTGCGTCCCCCTGGTTGTGCGGCTTGGCGCCGTTGAGCATCTTGACCTTCCTGCACTCAAAAGGTGGGCAGGCAGCCGGGAAGCGTGTCAGCAGCAGCAGCAGCAGCAGCAGCAGCAGGTGTGTGTGCGTGGTGTGCATGCATGTCAGCATACAGGGGCAGCCGCAGCAGGTTTGGCCCGGACTGCAAGACGGGACAAGCAGATCCTGGTGGGTGCTGCAGGGAGGGCAGGCAGTCTCAACAGGTGCAGGCGAGTGGCTTGCGGTGCTGTGACCTGTCGCGTGCTGTGGTCTCGCCCCCGCCCCCGACTCTCCCTCACCGCCGCTGCCAGCACAGCTGCCAGCCAGCCGTTGGCTCTCCGCCAGGGCACGCACAGCCCCAGCGGCACTGCAACCCAACCGGCAGCAGCAGCGCGACGCCAGGAAGCAGGGCATCTGCAGGAAGCAGGGCGGGCTACTTGCCGCCCACCACCAGCCTGCCACACCCGCCTGCCAAATGTGCCTGCCAAACCAGTGGAATCAGGGCGGGCGCTCACCGGCGGTGGGGCTTGGTTTTCAAGTGGGTGGCCAGCGCAATGTCTGAAATGAAGTAGCGGGAGCAGGCGATGCAAAAGTGCTGGCCGTGCGCCGGCAGGTCCTCGTCCAGCTCAGCCCTGCAGCACAAACAGGGCAGCACAACACCCAATGGGCGTAAGTAAACACCATAAAATGCTGCTTTGGGGCAGGCCTGAACAGCAGGCCGAACCAGGAGGAGCTCGGCACTGCAGAGACACGGACGAAGAGGTGACAGGCCAAGGGCGTGGGGTTAAAGGCACTGAGGGGGAATGAAGCCAAAACCACCAGTCAGCTGCCATAACTCAGCCCTGTACCCCATCACAGGAAGGAAATAAGCAGCCGTAAGTAAACACTGCACGCTGCTTTAGGGCAGGCCTGGCGCGGGCCAAAACAAGAGCAGCAGTGCAACGGCAGCGTGCTACACAATAGCCAGCGAGGGCAAGTTGCTGCCAGAGGCTCTGTCAGCCGTGGGCACTGCTGCAGGCGGTGCAGGCAAGCGCCACAGCCGACAATGTGCTGCTGCCGACGACAATGTGCTGCTGCCGACAACAAGTGCGGCTGCCTGCACGCGTTGCCCGCGGCGGCGCACCTGTCGGTGGTGCCCAGGGGACCAACTTTGCCGTCGTGCACGCCCCCCACCTTACGCACGTCCTCCCACACCTGCAGGGACAGGAAGAGCAATTGACGGGGGTGTCTGGCGACGCGCCGCCATGCACTGTCGGCGCAAGCGATGCAGCAGGAGCGCTGCCGGACCAAGTAGTTCTGCAACCCACCTGGTCTATGTGCCGAGCCCTAAACTTGCTGCGGGTGGCCTGCTTGGCAACTTTAGTCTTGCGGCTGGGCGTGCCGGTCTTTCTGCTCTTGCCTGCGGACCCCATGGTGCTGGTGTGTGTCTGAGGTGCCGGTAAAAGGCGACCAGCGCTGCAATTTGCCTGAACCAATTTTTTTTTGTGGAAGAAAGGTGGCCATCCTTCGAGCCCGCAGGCCTCCCTGCTCCCATCCTGCATATCCTCGTTGTGCACGATCGCCAGGCACCCACCATGGCTGATCACTACGCCAGGGAGGCCGCCCGAGTGGCCGCCCTGCAATTGGCGGACTCTGCTGGGTTTGACGTGGTGCAGCAGACATGCGTCGACATCCTGTCGGACCTGCTGCTTCGCTACATCAACGAGGCGGGAGCAGCCTCGCACCACTACGCAGAGCTGGCGGGACGCAGCGAGACTAACCCGGTGGACGTGGTGCGTGCCCATCCGGGGGCTTGAAAGGAATCGGGGGATGATGCCGAGGGCCTGCGCTAGCGTCGCCACCACAGCTGCCGCCGCCGCCGCCACTCCCGCCTTGCCTACCCGCCTTGCTGGCCCCTCACCACCGCTTCTGGCCTCCTCGCCTGCAGACGCTGGCCCTGAATGACATGGGCACCACCACCGGGCAGCTGAAGGACTTTGTGCGCCATGTGCCGGTGCGCGCCTGACGCAGCACCCACATCGGCAGCGCTGTTCGCCCGCCCGCTGTGCTTGCACCCGCCCCGGCGTTGCGGTCTCGCCTTCTTGAACAGCACATGCCCTGCCAGCACCCTCTGCAGCTGCACTGCTCTGCCTGGTATCCTTGGAACCTCCACCACCAACCCTCACTGCACACTGCTGCCTCCCCGTTCCTTTGCTGAAAGCCCCTCACCTCACCACCGCCTCCCCCTCGCTCAGCGCCCTCACTTGCCGCTCCCCTGCCGCCCCTCTGCCCTGCCCTGCCCCGCCCTGCCCTGCCCGCCCTGCAGGAGGTCCCATTTGAGGCCACCATCACCGCCTTCCCGCTGCGCAAGAAGTCGCGACCCCCGCCGACGTTCCAGGAGCGAGGGGAGCAGCCGCCGCCTCACATCCCCGCCTGGCTGCCCGCGCTGCCAGACAAGCACACGTACCAAGCCACCCCGGTGTACCCAGGTGCGCCAGGGAGAGGACCACTAGCTCATTGTGCCTTCCTCTCTAGACAAAGGAATGATTGTCAAAACATAGCATTGTGCAGCTGCAGCGGTGTGCGGCAGGCAGGCCGACGTGCAGCTGCAGGCGGTGTGCGGCAGGTTGTGTCAGCCGAGTCCTCGTTGCACCCTCAGAAGCGGCAGGCGCTGCTGGGTGTGCACAGGCTCTCACATCTTTGCTGTACCTGTCATTTGTGTGTGGTGTTTTCAGGGCACGAGCAGGACCCCCAGAAGCGGCAGCTGAAGCTGGCCGAGCAGCGGCAGCAGGCAGAGACGGCGCTGGTGCGGCTGCAGGCGCGGCTGGCTGCTGAGAGCAACCAGCTGCTGGCTGCAAAGCTGCCCAAGGACGAAGACAAGGCAGAGGCGGGCGGGCAGCAGGGGGGCGGGGCAGCAGGGGCAGCGGCGGCGGCGGGGGGCGGCGCCAACAGGCAGGGCGGTGCAGCGCACAGCAATCCGTTCCTGGCGGGGCCCTGGGGGGAACCTGAGGGGGGCCAGCAGCAGCAGCACCAGCAGCAGCAGCAGCAGCAGCAGCAGCAGCAGCAGGAGCAGCAGCAGGAGCAGCAGCAGCAGCAGGAGCAGGAGCCGGAAGCGATGGAGGCAGAAGCGGCTGCGCCCGAAGCGGCGCCCGCAGCAGCAGCAGGCGGGGATGGCGGCGCGGGAGGGGTTCAGCAGCCGGCAGGGGGGCCTTCTGGACCGCCAGGTGGGAGGCCAGGTGGGAAGCCAGGTGGGAAGCCAGGGGCGGTGGCAGCGCTGCCCCTTCCTGCCTGGTCCTGTGCAGCCCCCGCTTTTTGGGTCGATGCTGATGCCCCACCTATCTTCATCATCCCAGCCTGCCCATGACCCGGTCACCTCTTCTTCCTCCTCCTTTCTCTCAGCCTGCCCTGCCTGTCCCATACCTCTCCCACTCATCACCGTAATGCTCGCTGCCTCAGCAGTGCCAGCCCAGCACCCCAATTTGTTGTGCGTCCGGTGCATGTGCGGGCGGCCCCAGCGCTCCGCTTTGTTGGCCCTGCCTCTGCTTACCCTGCCTGCCTGCCCGCCTGCCACGCCTCACCCCTGCGCTGCCTGCAGTGGAATGGGAGCAACTGGCTTGGGAGGCGGCCGGCGGTGCCGCCGCCGCCGGTCGCGGCGGCTTTGTGCAGCAACTCTTTGCCTCCTCCCTCAACTGGAAGGCGCAGCAGCAGCGCATCTCCCGCATCGCAACCAGCGGCAGGTGGGAACCGCGCCGGTTGGCACACACGTCCCTGCCTGTCCACATCCTGCCTGCCTGCCTGGCATTGGTTGAGAGACACGGTGGCTGGGTGTGACGCTTGGACGCCTGCAGCCGCACCCACCCAGGCAGCTTGCTGTGCCTGTCTAGCACTGGCATATGTGGGGCCTGCTGCTGCTGCTGCCTGGCATTATGCCTCAGGTGCCGCGCCCACAGCCCCCGCTGCTGGCACTTGGCTGGCTTCAAGCGCGACCCCCTGTACTCAGTTTGTCAGTCAATCACATTTCAAGTGCACAGGGAGCCAGCAACGGTCTCATGCTGCACCGCGTGAACTGCACAGTGTGTCCTGCAGTCTGCGCACAGCACACCCTGTTGTCACCCCCGCTCCCCTCCGGCCCCCCTGCCCCAACTTGTGCCGCCGCAGGGCCGTGCGCGAGGCGTTTGGGGAGGCATATGACGAGCTTGCGGCGCAGCGAGCGGGCAAGCGGCAGAAGCGGGCGGGCGGCGTGGCGGCGGCGGCGGCAGCCGCTGCCAACGACCCCACGCGTGCGCGGGTGGAGGGCATACTGGCGGCCAGCCTCCAGCCGGTGCTGGCGCCAGCGGCGGCGGGTCAGGATGACGTCATGCAGGAGCAGATCTAGATGCATTGCATGAGCAGGTCCCATGCAGGAGCAGATTTGAGCTGGCGCCAGCTGGCCTGGCAGACCCATCTTGCTGCCCTGCCCTGACCGTGCGCCTAGTTTGGCACAGCACCCAGACAACGCATGATTTGATGAGATCACCACTCGGCTGCAGATTCAGCACGCAGCTCAAACACAGGCTGCTGTGTGTGAAGTCAGGTCGAGATTTGGTGTGGGCGACCCGGGGCAGCGCTGCCTGCCACACCGCTGGTTGCCACCGACAAAAGCAAAGCATTGTGCAGACTGCCAGCGGCCAATGCCGAATAGAGATAGGGAGCGGCCCCAGAGGCAAGCCAACACACGCTGTCCTACTGAGGGCTTGCAGGGGGGCTTGCGGGGTTAACACGCAAGCTGCACAAACCGTGCCGGGAACAGCTACTGTGATGCTTGAACCGCGCTGCCGCGCGCTTGCGCTCGTGAGCCAGGCAGGAGCCAGGCAGGGCGGTCATCAATCAATCAAGTACATTTCCAAGTCCAGGGGGAGCCAGCAAAGGTCTCATGGGACAGGGTGGGGGGTGAGTGTGATAGCTCACACATAGCCCATGGCAGAACCCACATTATACCGTCAGTATTCAGGCAGACCCCCTGCCCACGCAAGGCACGCAATCCGTGCCAGCCGAGAGGCCAGTGCAAGGCAGCGCTGCCACCTTGCCCTTCTCTGTGTCCTGCTCCCCCACCTCCACCACGAGTGCTGAACTTTGTTATACTTGTAATAAAAGCGATGGACCAACCAGGAACTGAGTCGGTTGCACGACAAGATGCACAAGAGCACTGTCAGGGGCATCACAAACTGGTGGCAGGCAAGGACTGAGGAAGTTTAGGAGGCACTTTTCGTGGCTTGAGTGAAGAAGTAGGTGGCAATGGAACAAATATAACGGACGTGGAACTGAGCATGCGCACAGGAGGGAAGGGCAGGAGCAGCGTGAGGAGGGGGGAGGCCAGCAGGAGGAGGGCCCGCAGGAGCAGCGTGAGGAGGGGGAGCGTAAGGAGCAGCGTGGGGAGGAGGTGGGAAGGGCAAGGATGTATGCACATGCACAGTAGGCTGGCTGCTTCTGCCTGAAGGCTCACTGGTCAGGTTGTCTGGGCCAGGATGCACCACAGGATAGGGGTTGGCAGTGAAGCCCCGGCCTGCTGCTGGGCACGGGCCAGGCAGAGGGCGGCAGCCCGCAGGCGCTCTCGGTCAGCTAGCGGCAGACGCCGCACCAGCTGTGCTGCCTCCGCTGCCGAGCGTGCCAGGACCGTGGGCAGGGTTGCACCCAGGCAGGCACATGCCAGGGGCACCAGCCCCCACTCCTCAGCTGACAGTGGCTGGCAGCGGACCAGGGTGGCGTACAGGGGCTGCACTGGGGCGCCTGCGCAGGCTATAGCTGCCAGCACATTGCCTGCTGGTGGCAGCGGCCCTTCTCCCATCAAGAAGGCAGCAGCGGCAGCGTTGCCGTGTATGAGTGCCAACTCCAGCGGGGTCCTGCCATCAGCGTCCCTGGTCAAGGCTGCCCGCGGCGCTGTCTTCAGCAGCAGCGCCAACATTGCTGCGTGCTGCTGTGCCTTGCACGCTGCGGACGGCTCGGCGGCAAAGTGCAGCGCCGTGCGCCTGCTGTGTGCTATGGTGGCTGTTGGCTGCTGCTGTGCTGCAGCAGCAGCGCCGCGCAGCAGGGGTGACCGTGCGACACCGCCATGTGCAGGGGCGACTGCACGTCATCGCTCTTGCCGTTAACGCTGGCGCCTGCCGCAAGCAGGGCAGCGACATTCTTCGTGTCCGCCAATTGCGGCAAACTCTAGGGGCGTCCAATCACTCGAGGTGCGGGCGTTGGGGTCCGCCACCGCAGCCAGGCAGGCCGCAATGCCCGCGGTGTCCCCGTTGCGGGCAGCATAGAACAGCCATGCTGCCAAGTCGCCCATAGCATCACTGACACAGCCAACGGAGAGTGCACAAGTGGCCTCTGCATCAGAGGGGCAGCGGGTGGCAGGCGGGCGACAAGGTTGGTGGGCGGGCGGCTGGGCCAAACTGAGCCTGGCGGCGACCTGCCGACGTGCCTATATTGAGTCCCGGCCTCAAAGCTGCGAAAGTGACGTCCGTTTGCTGCTGGTGCAGCACGTCGCCTGAGCGAACTCAATCACGAGTGCCCCGGTTGTGTGCACAGGTCGCGCACGGCGGTGCCCGCTCGATCGTCTGCACAGGTGTGAGGCTCCTCTTCAATGACAAGCCGACGATTACTGACCTCAGACGGCGAGCGAGCTCTTCGTCAGCGGCAGCGGTACAGGAGGGAGGTACACGCGGCAGCGGCAGCAGCAGCAGCAGCAGTGGGCCCCACACTGCGCAGGCGCCTATCACAGGGAGGCATCTGGTTCATTATGATGTGAATGCAAAATTCGATGCTGTCATGACGCGCAGGTGAGCAGGCAACGGCTGGGTGGGTTGCAGACGGCGTGCAGCGCCGCACCTGGCCAGGATGATCCCCCCCCATGATCCTGCACTCCGAGTCAGCGCGGTGCGCCTGATCACGCAGAGGACACCTACATACTGGGTGGGTTCACTGGAAGCTGTGCAGTACGGTGGCTCACATGCAAACAGGTGGGCAGGGGAGCCACGGTCCAGCAGCTGCGGCTGAGGTGGAAGCAGGGAGTTGAGGAGGCACGGGCGGAGCATTGCACAAAGGCGCCCCATCTTTAGATCCTTTAACTTCTGGGCTTCCCCTTCGCCTCGCCTGGCGTCTTGCGGGGCAGCTTGCCCTGTGAGGATACCGTGGGAAACCCACTGCCTTTGCGCGCCAACAGCGGCTCTGCATGCACCCTACAGCCTCGACCCCTGCTCATGGAGCTGCCGTTTCCTGGGCGGCACCTGCCATGGCAGCGGCACCCTTTCTTCATTCATCGCCAACTAATGCTGACCCTGCACTCATGTTATGTGGCAGAGAATGTGACATGCCGCCCAAGCTCGAGGCACTACCTGCCACTGCCCATTACCGCTCGTGGTCACCCACCCTTTCACACTGTGTTGTAACGTGTGCGGACCGCTCACTCTCTGGCTTGGCCCTTCTTATAAGAACGGCCCCAAACGCAGCCAGCGTCTGCGGACGACCGATTACAAAAGCTGTGGATTCATGTGCAGGTGGACAGTGTGGAAAGGACGGAAGAGGACGTTGAGCGGAGTGTGGCGGGGGGTGGTACGGTTGCGTACCACGTGGGCGTGGGGGAGGAGACGCTGTAGCACGCATCAGCAGAAGGCACGGCAGATTGGCTCGTACTTCGACAAAGCAGCCATGATTGTTTGCTAGTGCGGTGTCTGCCGGCTTCGAAGCAACTCAGACGTCGGCCGGCTGTGCCAGGATGGGCCACAGGATGGGGGCGGGCAGCCGCTGGGCACGTGCCAGGCATTTGGCAGCCATGCGCAGGCGCCACTGATCCAGCAGGGGCAGGTGGTGCACCAACAGCGCTGCCTCGCCGGCTGAGCGCTGCAGCACAGCAGGCAAAGCAGCGCCCAGGCCGCTGCACGGGCGAGGCACCTGCGCCCACTGCTCTCAGAGCAGGCTGCTGTCAGTGGCTGGCGCGGGCCAGTACGGCGTAACGATGACATGCTGCAACTTGTTGAATCATTGCCTGCATCTGTCAGCTAGACAGGCAGCAAGCCGACGGTGTGGTAGAGGGTGTACCAAATGCAACTGCCCTCAACATATTTGGCCGACCGGGCCGCGACGCCAGCCGTCAGAAGCCATCAACTTGGTGCAAAACTCGTGTATTAAACGCCAAACAAGTCATGATTTCCAACTAACCTACTTTGACATGCACTTGCTGTCAACATCAGGGGCACCCTCCCCGATTTTGTCACGATTTCAAAACAGTTCATGCTGCGGCGCGCTGTGACCTGTTCACCTTCCATGACAGGCGTCACCCGCCCGCCTCGCCCATGGGAGCGCAGTCTCGTCAATTCTTACACGCCGAGGCGAGCATCCTGTCCGGAGCGCATCGGCTGACAGAGATTGGTGGAGACGACAGCAATGCCAGGCCCGGCTCCTGTGGTCGCCTGGGTGGTGGCAGCTGCGGGATGCGCATTCGGGGTGACTGGGATCTCTATGGGGCGGCGGCAGCGCGGGGGGCCGAGCAGTGGTGGAGGCCAGGCCAGCAGCGGCGCCTGCGGTGGCGGTGGTAGTGCCGCCAGCGGCGGTGCCCTGGACCTGGGTGCCATGGATGCTGCCCAGCCCCAGGCCTTCTACCTGCCCGAAGCAGCTCTGGAGAGCCTCTCCGACTGCTTCGCGGTCATTGGGAGTGTGCGGCTGCCGCTGCACAGCCAGGTGCTCAGCATTCAGTCGGCGGTGCTGCGCGAGCTCTTCCTGGGGCAGTGTGAAAGCGGCACCGTCGGCGCAGGGGAGGTGAGGGACATGCATGGCCTCATGGCCTCATCATGTGAGGGCCTCAGGCTGCGGAATGGGAAAGCGTGTTAATGTGTTGTGAAGGCAACTCAACAATTGCCTTTCATGGCTTGCAGAGCCTGGTACAGTTTGATTCAGTTTGCACGATCTCCCCACTCCCTGCCTGGCTGTGCAGGCCTCGCCCAACCTGTCGGCAGCATTTGAGGGCAGCGGCATCGAGGAGGCCGCCTGCTTCCTCCGCCTCGTCTACTGCCCGCGGCAGATCTGCCATGCTTTTGGAGAGTTACAGTCTTGTTTCCGCAACACGAAGTGCGACAAAGACCCCTGGAAAGTGTACGCCAGGATTGCAAGCAGGGAGAAGGAGCAGGGGAAGCACAGCAGGCTGGACCGATGCAGCGGGCTGATATGTAGCAGGGTAAGAACAGGGGGGAGAG
>JTEE01000216.1:78274-90678 GCA_002896455.3 Chlorella sp. ArM0029B | reverse complement strand
GGGGGGGATGGCGGCGGGAGGGGTGGCGACGGGGAGGGAGGCCTGCACACCATCAATGCACACAGCCACGATGTATCAGACAGCTAACAGGTGCAGAGCTGGTAAAGTCAACAGGTTGAAGGTCACGACAGCAGCAGCAGCAGGCAAGCAGCAGCTGCAGCACGCTGCCCTTGCTGGCTGGCTGTGCCCTTACCGTGGGGATGGCGGCGGGGGAGAAGGGGGTGGCGGGGAGGGAGGTGGTGTGCTTGCTGCAGGGGCGGAGAAGGCATGGAGAACAGTGGTCAGCCATAGCCGTGAGTGCCAGCCCGCACGTGACGAGGCAGCTGCATGCACAGCTGCATGCACACTCTGCCCTGGGCACAATAAAGCAGGTGCACCGCCAGGCACCCTGCCCGCCTGCCTGCCTGCCTATCCGCCTGCCCGCCTGCCTGCCTGCCTGCACCCTGTTCAACCCGTGCGGTATGCGAGCTAAGCGTGCCACCTCGGTTCTGACCTGCCGTGAATGCAAAGGCGGTAAAGTTGAGGGCAAAGCAGGGGCGGGCGGGGATGGCGCCCATTGTGGCATCCCACCGGGCCTGCAGCGGCAGCGGCAGCAGCAACAGCAGAAGAGTTGAAGTAAATGGGCAGTAGTGGGCGGCGGCACGGCAATATAGACTGCGGGTGGGAACAGGCGCCGTGCCGTGCCGCGTGCCGTGCCGTGCCATTGTGTTAGCAGCCGCGCCCCAGCCGCCCCCTGAATGTCACCAACCCAGCCGAGGCCTGCTCATCCCCGACCTCCTCCCCCACTGCTCGGATCCCCTCGTTATGCCTGCACACTTCCCACACAACCGCGCCACACAAAGGCAGGAAGCGGCTTGCTGCGGGCAGCACACACCTGGGCAATGCTGCGTGCCTGCCCCACCAGCGAGGCTGTCAGGTTCTGGTGCACCTGCAAGCGTGGGGGCAGCGAGGGCGCCATGTTGGCTCATGCGGTGGCGCTGCACAGCACACAGCTCCGGCCGTGTGGAATGGAGGGGCGGACAGGGCACCGGCTGACCTGGCAGAGGGTGGCTGCCGTAAAAGTACCTCAGCGCCCATCCGTGCCTGCTGCCCTCCCCACGCCACTTCACTGCCAACAACCACACCACACGACGACACCCAGCATGGCAGAGGCCTCAGCTGCTGCGTGCTCCACCAGCTTCCCCCGCCACGCACCGGTCCGGCAGCGGGTGTGTTGATTCTGACAATGCCCGTCACCCATGCGCCGGGGTCGTCCCCGCACGCGGTGTCAATGTATCCTGCCTGGAGGAAGCGGGCGGGGTCTAAACCCTGCGCCCCCAGGTACCTGCAGCACACGCAGGGCACAGTGGGCGGGGCATGGCCAGTGAGCGAAGGTGGAGCGGCGGGGGGGGACTTGGCTCGCAAAGTGCCGCCCGCTCCATGTGGAGCGGCCTGCAGATGTGCCGCAAGCACATATGCCTGCACAGATGCCTGCACAGATGCTTGCGCAGATGCCTGCACAGATGCCTGCACAGATGCTTGCACCCGGATGTCCGACATTTGGCATCTCCCCGTGGAGGGGCACTTACTCGAAGGCAGGGAACTGCAGGGTGGGCACCCCCCCAACGCCTCCTGAGAGGTACTGCACGAACTGTATGAGCGACACATTGCTGGCAGACGCATCCGCCAGTGGAGTGTCGCCTGCAGGGGGACAGGTGCAGCAGCAGCGATATTTGGCCAGTGCATGCAATCGTGCTGCTGCTGGTGTGCTGGTGCATGCAACACTCATGCTGCTGCTGGTGTGGCGGGCAATATTTATGCTGCTACTGCCGCCGAAGCTTATAAAAGGTGGCAGCACGCTGCTGGCTGCGGGCGCCCACCTGGCATTTTAAACGCCACATCAACCCGCACGCCTTGCGCTGGCGGCGCTGGCGGCGGCGGGGGTGGCGGCGGCGGCGGTGGTGGCGGCGGCGGCGGTGGAGGTGATAGTGCCTGCATGCAGCAGCACACGAGCGGTGAGGCGCAGGGCAGCAGGCAGGATGCCGGCATTGCTGCCGCCGCCGAACGTCCCCCGGGCATCCAAAACTGCCGCCCTGCAGCAGCGGCACAGCCTGCTTGCATGCAAGCCTTTGGTAAATGTAGAGAGGCCCTGCTGCCCCTGGCATGGGCTGTGCCGCTGCCCAGCCTGGCGCAGCACGCAGGTGCCTGCTGCCGCACGCTCGCATCGGGGAGCCCACAGCCGTGCCGCTGCCACCGACTCACAGCTTGAACGTTTTGTAGCTGCCCCTGTTGAAGCAGCTCCGTTTGTTGTGGTTGTTGTGGTTGTTGTGGTTGATCTAGTTGGGCTGCAGCATCACAAAAGCAGGGCAAGGGCCGTTGGGCAATGGCATCAGCGCTGGCGGCGCAGCCACCGAAGGTCCGCCCTCCCAACTGGTGCGCTTGGTGCGTGGGGCGCAGCTGGATTTAATCTCTAGTCCAATTGGAAGGCCGGGGCCGTGCGAGGGCCGCGTTTAGGCATTTGGGGATGCGCGCAGATCTATGGGCGCGTGTGCCGCGACCCTGCCGCAGCCCTTCCCACTGCTCGAAGCATACATGATGCATGCCACGAGGCCAACACACACGCCCAGCGTAGCCCGCGCCCACCCACCTGCCGACCAGCCAACACTGCAGCCTAGCAGTGCTAAGCATAGCAGCAGCCGGCCGCTGCGTAGTCTCCACATGTTGGTGCAATGATTTTGCTGCTGGCGATGCTCGCGCCTAGCAGACCCACTCAGAGGGCGCCGCGGGGGCGCCAGCTGGCTGGAAAGCGGGCCCTGGCGCCAGCCGCGTTCCTCGGCATCTGATGTCCTCCTTGGCCGTGGACCCACCACATTACCGCCACAAACTTCTATCAGGTGTGTAAACAGAGTATCTGAGGGCGGCGAATACTGTATGTGCCGAATGAGATGTCCATGAATGGCGCCGCCTGGACGCAGAAGAGGCACGCAGTGCACAAGAGGCAGAGCAGCAGCAGCAACAGCAACAGCCTGGTGCGGCAGCAGCTAGACGGGGGCTCACCCCGACACCTCAGCCGGCAGGAGGTGTTGCTGGGCTGGCAGGAGGTGCTCCAGCAGCACATAGCTCCTCATGGCGGCACATCTTTGAGGCTGCTGCAACAGACAAATCAGGTGTTTGCAGCACTAGAGGACAGCCTGTCGAGGACCCGCGAGCAGCACTGTCCGTCGACCAGCCCCGCACCGCCAGGGGGCGGGATGCTAGCTGCCGTCCAACAGCTTGACGCCGCGGCAGCACTGAGCGCTGACATTGACGACCTTATGGAACGCGCGCTGCTGTTTTTTCATGCTTAGCTTAATCCTGTTGCGTGCGCACAATGCGATGTCCATCAGGTGCCCCACATATCTAGCTCTCTTGTATTACTGCACATTGACTGTGCTTGCTGTTCGTTTGTTTGTTGCGACTGAGGCGGCGCATGAGGGGTAGAGCTGTTTTGACGGCTGAAGGGGGTTCACGGTGGGCGCATAAGGTGTCGGGGTGGCCCCATGAGGGGTGGAGGGTGCCCATGAGGCTCTGGGTGGAGATTGAGAGAGTGTTGGGGTGGCGGTGCTCATGGGGCCTCATGGGGGCTCATGNGCCCGCCCGCTCCTTCCGGTGTTTTCCATTTTCCCGGGTGAGCGGGCAAGGCAGGGCTGGCACCACACTGGGGGGCTTGCTTTGGTGGCGGCTATGAAAACAGGGTGGGGGGGCACGCCAGGCGGGCGCCGCGCTCCCCGGGGCTCGCTCACACACACGACTATTTGTACTGCTACTATTTGTACTGCTGCTGGCGCTTCTGCTTTTCCTAGTGCTGCTGCCTTGATACAAAGGGCTCCTCATCCTATGAGCAAGTCCTCCCCATGGTCCCCTTCTGCCAGCCCAATCTCTGGCAGGCTCTCGGGTGTACACTCCTCCTCATATCCAACCAAGTCCTGGAAGTCTCCCTGCAGGCGGGCGGGCGGGCAGCCAGGGGAGGGGCAGGGGCGGCGGTGGTTGGGACGAGCCGGGGTGGCTGGCCAGGTCGAGTGTGAAAGAACCCTGTGCAGAATGGCATGCACATGGCGTGGCATGCGCGGTGATCGCCGCCTGTCACAGTACGCCAGGCAGGCAACCAGGCAGCCAGCAGCACGCGGCCAGCAAGCAGGAGGCAAGCATGAGGCAAGCAGGAGGGCAGCGAGACATCCGTGGCCCCAAACTTGTCTTTCGTCTCTCACAAGGACGGCAAGCAAGAGACGGGAGGGCGACAAGGCACCGGCGTGCCCCTGATGTTGCCTCTTAGTGTAAAAACAACAATGAAAAAAACGTTTTTTTTAGATTTAAAATCAGCACCGTAATGATTAGTTTGTTCAAAAACATCGCTAGTGCATCTTGTCCCTCTCACCAGGAGGAAAGCCTCGGGCAGGTCTGCCGAGTTGGTCATGGAGCACAGGCCCTCCGTCTCGTTACGGGGCAGCCAGCTGCGGCACGGGGGCGGGGAAGGGGAAGGCGGGGGGAGGGGTTGGAAGGATGAGGTGGGCAACATGGGGCGAGTAAATGGCGGGAGGGTTGGTGTCATGTGATGTAGTAGCGAACCCCTTGCCCTCAAACCCTGCTGGCACCGCTGTCCACACCAGTAGGCACAACAACACACGTCACTGCAGGGTGTCACAGTGTTGCCCCACGCCACCCCCACCTGATGTAGTAGTCTTCCACCGACAGGTCGGCGTTGAATACGGTGGCCAGCACGTCGGTGCGGGGTGGCAGTGTGGCTGCAGCGGGTGGGGGAGGGGCCAGGGGGATGTGCGAGTGTGAGTGGGGAGCACGAGGGCGGGCAGAGGCAGGGTGGGGGCAAGAGGCGGGGGGCCAGGGCGAGGGAGGTGGGGTGTGCGTGAGTGGGAAGCAGGGAGGGCGAAAGGCCCGGGGAAGGGGAGGCTGAGAGGGGGGCCGCTGCACCCCGGTGGGGTGACTTGCAGAGTGCAGGCCCTTGTCCAACACAGGGCCATGCGACACAGCAGCCAGCCGGGGTGCCCGGATCAACACGTGGGGCACGCATTGCAGGCGCTGGCTGGCGGGGCGGGGCGGGGTGCAGGTGTGGTGAGAGCTGCAACCTAGAACCTTTCACCCACACCCCACACCTCCCGACCCTATCTGGCTGGCGGGGCTCACCTTGGTCCACCGCAGGCACCGGCAGCTCTGCCCCCACTCGCGTCATAGAGCGCATGCCCAGCGACGAAAAGACAGAGGGGGCGGAGAAGGAGAGGGGGTCCACCAATGGCAGAGAGTCTGCGGGGGGTGAGTGTGGGTGCGGGGGTGGCAGGGGGGAGTGGTGAGGTGGAGGGAGGGAAGGCGGGCGGCAGGGTGGGCTGACAGCTACCTGCCTGCATTGACCTCGCATTGATGAAGCATTGACCAGGCATGTGTCGCGGGCCCGACACACACGCGTGGGGCGCATCCACCTGCCCCACACTCATACACAGGTAGGGACGCAGGCGCACTCACTCTGCTGTGCCCACCCACCCCGCCCTGGCCACAGGCCCTGCCCCTCCCTCGCTGCCAGCCAGCCACCCAACTGACCTGCGAGGAGCTCCCCGCCAACCGCCGCCGCCAGCGGGTCCACCGCCCCGCCGCCGCCGCCGGCCAACAGCTCCTGCTTCAAGCTGCGCCCGCTGCTGATGCTGCTGCGCCCCGCTGCCGCCCCGCTCCCGCTGGAGCTGGCGCTGGCGCTGCTGCTGCCAGCCACCAAGTCCCGCAGCTTGCTGGTCAGGCTCAGCAGGCGGCGGCCGATGATGGTGCCTGTTGGCACAACAGCCGCGGGCGGCGGCGTAAGGATGGGCGGCGGCGGCGAGATGCCGGCAGGCGCTGCCACAGGCGCCGCTTGGGGCGCGGGGATCGCGCCTCCCACATCTGCCGCCTGGGGCGCCTGTGCCGGCGCCGGTTCTTCTTCGGTGATGCCAAAGTCGGGGGAGGGCCCCGGGGCGGTTGGGAGCTCGGGCGAGAGGCCCAGGTCTGGGCCAAAGATGTCGGGGGAGAGGAAGGGGTCATCCTCGAGGGCGGGGGAGGGGCCGCCGGCGACGAGGTCAGGAGAAGGAGAGGGGGACTCCAAGGCGGGCGAAGGGCCACCGGCGATGAGATCAGGAGAAGGAGAGGGGGACTCCAGTGAAGGTGAGGGGCCACCGGCAACCAAGTCGGGCGAGGGGGAGGGCAGCTCCAATGCGGGCGAGGGGCCGCCGGCGACGAGGTCGGGAGAAGGAGAGGGCAGCTCGAGGGCGGGCGAGGGCCCACCAGCGACGAGGTCGGGCGAGGGAGAGGGCAGCTCGAGGGCGGGCGAGGGGCCGCCGGCAACGAGGTCTGGCGATGGGGAGGGCGACTCCAGTGAAGGTGACGGGCCACCGGCGACAAGATCCGGGGAAGGAGAGGGCAGCTCCAAGGCGGGCGAGGGGCCGCCAGCAATGAGGTCGGGGGAGGGTGAGGGCATGTCCACAGCGGGGGATGGGCCGCCGGCAACCACATCTGGGGAGGGTGAGGGTTCTGGGAGGACCACCCCGGGTGAGGGCGCCCCCTCTATCAGCGGCGGCTCGCCAGCTGGCGCCTCGGCCGGGTTTGGTGAGGGGCTGGGGCTAGGGCTGGGGGAGAGCGGCGCGCCGTCGGGTGCGCCCGCAATGCCAGCGCTGCCCCCGCCAGGCACAAAGCCGATGCTGGGGGAGGGTGCCCCTTCGGTGATGCCAAAGTCGGGTGGCAGCAGGGGGGATGGGGATGGGGATGGGGAGAGGGGCGCCATGAGGGGGGGCGCCATGCCGGGAGGGTACGCACCCAACCCAGCATCAATGGTGCCTGCAGCAGGCGGCGGCGGCAGCGGCGGCAGTGCGACGTCAGACTTATGGCCGAGCACGCCCCCATACATTCAACAGCAGGCAGGTGGTGGAGACCCTATTCTTTGATAACCCTGATTCTGGTTCTTTGGTCACCCAGAGGTGTGTATGTGTGTAGAGTGTGTGTGTGTGTGTGTGGCCGAGCATACCAAGTCGGTAGGTGTCCCTGTGAGGGGTGGTGTCGGCCTGGGCGGTGTGTGTGAGCCTCGCTGCCAGCTGCGCATCCCGCACCCGCACATCCGCCGCTGCGGCAGGATACCATGGCGGCCGCCGACACTCAACCAGACCCAACCTTGTCCAAGGCAGGCAGGCCATGCCACCCGTCTGAGCTGCTGCCCCCTCATGGCACCCATGGCACCCCACTGGCCTCACCCGGGTAGTTCCCGTCCCCAAAAGAGGGTGAGGGCGCGAGGCCGCCCTCCACAAGCGGCGGGCTCAGCAGTCCCGCCGCCGCCTCCAGCACCTCCTTCACCAGCTCCTCCGCCTCCCCCGTCTCGTTGGCCGACAGCGCCGACAGGAGGGGCACGGCCTGCACGGGGCCCACCGCCTCGTACAGGGCACCCTCCCACTCGCAGGGTTCGCGCAGGCGCAGGGAGCACAGGCCGTCCAGCTCGCTCATGCTGCACAGGGTGGGGAAGGGGGAAGGGGGTGTGGTGGGGTGGTGAGGTTGAGGGGTCTTCTGCGGCACACTGTTGTGTTGCTGCGGCGCGGTACATGAAACACGAATGGTTGAATGGGCTTGAGAGGTGAGGGGTTAACAGTGTGTTGGGTTGACGGGGTGGTGAGTGAATAATGAAGGGAAGAGAATGAGCACGCCGAGCGACAGCACACCCCGCCTCACTGCTCCGCACCAGCACAAGCGGCCCCTCAAGCACCACTCACCCCCGCTTCCTCCCTCCCCCACAACACCAGCGCTACCCACCATCAGCGCCCGCACCCCCCTGCCCCTCCATGCCCCATTTCACCGCCCTTCCNTGGGGGCTCATGGGGGGCGGGAGGTGGGGTGGCGGTGCTCACGGGGGCTCATGGGGCCTCGTGGGGGCTCATGGGGAGCGGGAGGTGGGGCGGCGGTGCTCATGGCCCATCCCCTTTTAAACGGGCAGTGCCCCCGCCTCCAAGGGGCGTGGCGACGGTGAGACAACCCGTCAATAAGAAAGAGCAAGCCAGGCATAGGCTGCAATGGCTACCTTGCCAGGTACCAGCCTCAAACGCCTGGCGCACCCGGCACACAGGCTTGCATCGTTGCCGCGGCAAGGGAAGTGCACTTGCACATGTGCACAGTACATGCGACTTGTGATGCCCCCAGAATGACGGCGCAGCTCTGCTAGAAGGCTTCAATTTTCACAAGCAGTCGCATTCTTGTCTGTTTGTGCAAGCAGTTGTAAGGGCAGGAGGTGGCAGCCCCACAGCTGCCGCTGCCGCTGCCGCGGCTGCTGTGCAAGCAGGCGTCATCTAGTCAAGCTCGGCCAGTGCCGCGGCAGCAGCCCGCATTCCTGCCCTGCCGCCGGGGCGCATTGCCACCACTGGCGCTGCCACCGGCCAGGCCCCAGCCGCTGCCACACCAGCGGGGGTGCTTGGGCCGTGCTGCTTGCCGCCGCTGGTGGGCCCATCGGTGCCCCCGCTGCTCAAGTCAGAAGGGCCAGGCGACGGCAGGGCAAGCTGACCCTGCTGCTGCTTCAGGTCGGCAGCAACAATCTGCTTCACGGCTGCCATCATCTCTGCCTGGTCTGGCACCTGCGCCTGCCCAAACGCCTGCTCCAGCTGCGCCCGCATGCTCTGCAGTGGCACAGAAAGGCAGCGGGGGTGGGGTAGGGTGGGGGAGGTGGGTGGGGAGGAGCGGCCAAAGGCAGCCAGGGGCTGCCAAGTTGGCACCAGTTCTTGAGTTGAGCCACGGGGCTGCGACTCACTCCCTCATTCAATCCCTCATGCATTCGTAGCACAGCGCTGCAGTAATGCAACAGTGTGCCGCAGGAGCTGCGCCTCTCCCAATGCAAACACCCGCCGATGTTCATTCATTCATGCACCCTCCATTATGAACTCTTGGGGGACCTTTCTCACGCCTTGCGCAGCGGCACCACCGCCTGCAAGCCCCAGAAACCAAGCAGGCAGGCCAGCAGGCACGCAGGCAGGCAGGCGCAAGGAGCGGCGGCTGCGCCTCACCTGCAGGCGCTTGGCCTTGTCCGCCTCCTCCCTGGCCTTGCGCTCCGCCTGCAGCTTGCTGACCTTCCAAAGGTCCTCCAGGCTCTCCACAACAGGCACACCCGGGTTGGCCTGCGCATGACATGTGGGGTGCCGGCATTCAAGAGGTGGAAGACACGTGGCACGGCACGACCGGTTCTGCTTGTGTGTGTTGCCACCCACTCCCCACCTTTCCGGGCATCCCTCCTCCTACCTGCGCAACCTCCCCAATGGCACTAGCCACTGACCTCTTGGTTCCCCCCTCCCAGTCATCAGATCGTATGCACCTCAGAAACCCTCCCCTTGGCCCACNCTCCTACCCGCCTCTGCAGATGCACCTACTGACCCCTTGATTCCCCCACCCACCATATTCTCGCATGCTTCCCACAAACCCTTCCCTTGGCCACCTGCTTCTCACAAAGAGTCTCCTTGGCCACTCCTAATTCCCGCCCGCCCCACCTTGATGTACTTGTCCTCCTTGCTCTCCTGCTTCTGCTGCCCCTGCGAGTCATCGTCCCACCCCTCCATGCTGCCGTCCGCTGCAGCAAAAGCGGCCGCAGCAATCTGCTCCCACACCCGCAGCTGGTCGCGCACCGGCGGGGCCAAGAGGGGCACACCCGGTGCCGCCGCCCCTGCCTGCCCCGCTCCCGTGGCGGCGTCGGCAGCATCGACAGTGCCGCTGGCTTTGCAGACCCCATCGCCATGCGGCTGTGACCCCGCTGCTGCTGCCTCATCCCCACTGCCTCGTGCTGCACCCTCGTGTGTTTCAGCGCCTGCGCCTGCGCCAGCCGCCACAGCTGGCAGTGCCGCAGGGTCTGATGCTTGCACCGAGAAGGGCGCGCCGGGCAGCGGCTGGCCGCAGCATTCGATGTTGAGGCGCCAGTAGCCGGGGGAGGGGACTGCAGCGGGGGTGCGGAGCATAGGCACAGAACAGCCAGGCAGGTGGGCCGGTGGGCAGGTGGGCCTCGGTGCCTGGCCCGTGCCCACAGGCTGAAGGGCAGAGGGCTTGCTGAGTGGCAGCAGCATCAGATTCGAAGCTGCAGCACCACCAGAAGCCTTGAATTTGTAGAAGCAAAAAAGGAAGCTGCAGCAGCTCGTCACCCAGCCTGGGCTACGCAACACTGCGAGGGCATACTTGCAATGCTGGCTACGCAACACTGCGAGGGCATACAGGCAATGCTATGCCAGCTAGTGCCCACACACCTGTGTAGGTGCCCAAGAAGGAGCCGTCACGCGCCGCCTCCAGCTGCACGGCCACCTCGCTGCCGCCCCCTCCCGTCAGGCATCCCTCCAGGGGCAGCAGCTGGGACAGCTGGCGGGGGTCGCCAAAGCACCTGCAAACAACAAGGTCAGGTTAGCCAGTTGTGGTGAGGTCTGCCTAGGGTCGTTTACTGGAAAGTCACACCACACAGATAAAATGCGAAGCTATAGTGGGGATGAGCAAACACTGCAGGTGCAAGTTATGGTGCAAGTAAACCTGCAACCCTGCAGCAGGGTGCGGTGCAATTGGGTCAGCCATCGGTGGCAAAGCAGTGGGCGGCAGGTATGGGCATGCACCGCCTGTCTTTTGGGGCCTAACCATGCACAGTCCAGGTCTCCGCAGCACTCAATTAGGTGGGCATTTCACTGGCAGCGCTGTGCATGTGTGCCACTTTATAGCCCCCACCCCAGGCTGCCCCTTTGCTAAAAGCATCGAACATTCAAGTCACCTGTTGCCAAACTCGTCGTGCGCGGCCACAGTGAACTGGGCAGTCTGGCCGGCCACGGCAGAGCGGCGCCCCGGCCCCTCCACCTGGCTGCGCCGCAGGCAGGGCTTGGCGGGCAGCACTCGCAGGGGGTAGGGGGAGTGGGCCACGTGGTCGTCGGTGCCTGAACCTGCGGTGTGTGTGTGTGTGGGGGGGAGGAGCAGCGGGGTGGCGGCAGAGGTGAGGAGGGCACAGTGGGGAGAGGGGCGGCCACACCAGGACATGTTGCTTTTAGAATGGAGGTGAGGGTGAGCAGTTGGCCCACTGTTCACCTCACCGGCCTTGCCTGTCCCAAGGTTCTACCTTGCACCGCGGCACACCGCAGCATGCCAACCACAGCATGCCAACCACAAAGCACCAACCACAGCGCACTGCCCACAGCGTGCCACCCACCACAGCACGCCAACCACAGCGCGCCCCCGCCTCACCCAGCGTGACGTGCAGCTCGTACACCCCCGCCACCTGAGCTGTGTAGCTGACCGCATAGCTGCCATCCCCGTTGTCCGTGACATCTGCCGTGACTGCAGGATCAGGGCGAGGGGAATGGCGGAGTGGGTGCGCTGGGCGTGCTGAGCCCACACGAGCCCACAGGCTGCACATGCGGGTACAGATGCAGATTTTGAAAACGCAGCCCAAGCACGCAAGGCCAACTAAGGTGGTGCCCACCCAGGCAGCCTTCCTGCTGAAGGTGAAGGTAAAGGTAACGGAAAAGGCAGGGGGGCGTCGCCTCGGCTATCCCCCCGTTTGCATGGCATGCGCCGCTCCTAGCACCGCACCAGCGGCTGCTGCCGACCCCTGCTCTGGCCCTGGGGTGCCGCCGGTGCCGGTGCTGGTGAGCCAGAGGGACACCTGCACCTCGTCTCCGCCGCTCAGCCGCTTGCAGCCGCTCTCATCACGTGCCTGCAGGGCAGGGGGCGTCGGGGGAGGGTTGGCTGGGTCACTTGTGATCTGTCCCATTTCCTGCCCATTCCGTCCCTGCACTGCCTTGCCCTCCCACACAACTCTCGACCCGCTGCCTGTTGTCGCACATCTTGCCCATCCTGACCCCAGCCTATCCACTTCAAACGCACATCTCCCTGCCCCACCAAGCCAAGCACCCTCACCGACACCTCCCCACAATAACTGGCTGCCCACTCGCCACGGCACACTGCCTCCACCACCCAAACCTATCAGCAGGTACACCCTGCATGCTGCCCGCTCGTCCGGCACCTGACCGGCCCACATCACCCTGCCCAGCCGCCCACCCACCTCGATGACCAGCTCAGCCAGCTGCCCCGCCGTTGCACGCGTGACGCCGGGGCCAGCCACCCTGCAGTGCCCCGGGTCTGCTGCCGACTGCACCCATGCATCGTCCTCCCACTCCCCTGCAGCCAGGCAGGCCAGGCGGGCAGTGGGGGCTGTGAGCGATCCCTGCCGCTGATACCTGTTACCTCGGTGCCCCTCAGGGTTTGGGGGCCACCGAGGTACCCCCCACGTCAGTTCAGGGTTGGGGATCGCTATGTGCGAGCTCGCACATAGCGATCCCTCACTGCTGGTGCTGCAACCCAGCTTCCAGAAGCACTGCAACTGCATGTGCCACCCCCCATGACACCCTCGCCCCCTTGCACGGCCCCACCAGGAC
>JTEE01000216.1:66431-78239 GCA_002896455.3 Chlorella sp. ArM0029B | reverse complement strand
ACCCACCCACCCCGGAACTTGCGCCCGTCTGCAAACTTGCACACCCCCTGGCCATGTCGCTTGTCGGCCTGCCACTGGCCTGCACGTAGGGGGGCAGGCGGGGCAACGGTGAGGGCCAGGCGCAGGCCAGGGGTCAAGCCTGCATGCTACACCTGTGCACCGTTGAAACCGCATGGAGACGTTGCACTGAAATGTCTTTGTCCTGGCAGCCTGCAGCGGCAGCAGCAACAGTGACAGCAGGTGCACCCGCGCTCACCCTGGTACTTGTCGCCACTGGCAAAGATGCAGGTGCCGATGCCGTGCCGCGTGTCAGCCTGCCACTCGCCTGCAGCAGAGAAGGGGGAGGCGGGCCGGCACAGCAAGCGATGAGCAGCCTGCCACGCTCAGCCCATTATGTCACACCTTAGTCCAGAAATGCCCAGGGGCGCATGGCAAGGCTGGGAGGGCACCAGTACATTCCCCCGACCAGTGGCAGTGATGCAGCATTGATGCCGCCCGTCTTGATGATGCACCTGTCTTGATGCTGCAGCAGCAAGCTGGGTGAGTCGCATCGCTCCTTTCTCATGCATGCACTCTTCGCACCTTCATACTTGGTGCCATCGGCATACAGGCACCACCCCCGCCCGTGCCTCCTGCCCTCAACAAACTCGCCTGCAGAGAAGTGGTTGTGAAGTCATTGAGCAAGTTACTATGTGAAGCCCGGCGGTGGCACTGACACAAGTCGTGGAGTGAGTGGGTGGGTGCAACCGGGCTGACGGCAGAGCACTAGTGCTGTGCAGCAGCAGCCTCATGCCAGCGCTCTTCCAACTCCACCCACCCACTGCTGCTGTGCAGCCCCGCATAGCTCTGCTTCATGCCATTGAGTCGCCATTGGACCCCAACCCCCACCCACCCAAACTGCCACGACCTGCCCGCCCTAACCAACTCACCAACATACTTGTCGCCAGCCTCTGTCTGGCAGGCGCCCGCACCGTGCTGCTGCCCCTCCCGCCACTCCCCATCGTAGCGGGACGCGCCGTAAGTGAACTTGCCTCGCCCATGCCTGCAGGCACGGCATGACGCATGCAGGCGTTAGGTTCCAGGACCAGCCAGGGTCCAGGGGCCGGCCGCTAGCTGAGCATGTGTGTGCAAGCACGTGTAGGCATGCCACAGCGCTCCGTGTGACCCCCGCCTGCAGTGCCTCCTCGTCTCCTGCCCATGTCTAGTGCGCCCTGTGGCCCGCCTTCTCGCACCTGGCCCCCTCCTTCCACTGCCCATCGTACTGCGAGCCGTCTGCGTAGATGCACTTGCCCTCCCCGTGCTGCTGGTCCCCCTCCCACTGCCCCATGTACTGGAACAGGCCGCGCTGCATGGGGGGAAGCAGTGGACCGGTGGGCAGTGAAGAGGAAGGGCGGTGCGTCATGCGGGTGCCCAAGTGGAGAGGCACTTGAGTACAAGGAGTGCGGCGGGAGCAGTGCATGCACGCGCAGCGGCGTGACCTCTCATCTCCCAGGGGCAAGTTGACAAACTGTCTTCAGCAGCAGCAGCAGCAGCAACAACCGGCGGGCAGGCGGCTACAGTGCCTGGCACCAGCTGTGCCCACACCTGGTCAAGCGCCAGCAGGAGGAAGCCCCACACGTGTGCATTTTCGCAACACATACTCAGCATCACAGCCCCGCCGCCCACCCACACAGTGGCCCCACCCCCACACCTCACCTGGTAGCACACCCCGTATCCGTGCCGCTGCAGGTCCCGCCACCCGCCGCTGTACTCGTAGCTGCC
Source organism: Chlorella sp. ArM0029B (assembly GCA_002896455.3). Taxonomy (NCBI): domain Eukaryota; kingdom Viridiplantae; phylum Chlorophyta; class Trebouxiophyceae; order Chlorellales; family Chlorellaceae; genus Chlorella; species Chlorella sp. ArM0029B. The sequence continues at coordinate 76,478 of JTEE01000216.1, read as the reverse complement.
ATCGGCTGCCGTTGGAAAACAGTGAGAGCACGGGTGGGTGAGGGCATTGGTGCGGGTGGTTACACATGTGGTGACTCAGGTGAGGGTGAGGGCAGATAAGAGCCGAGCAGCGCTTTGAACAGCGCTTTGCTCCCTCTGTTGGCAGCCCAGCCTCGTGTGGGATGCCCACCTTCTCGGTTTGAACCAGGTCCTGTGTTGTTCCAACTCACTGTTTTCTTCAGTGCCTGAACCTCTCCAGGCAGCACCCCACCCCTCGCTCTGCTCCTCTTCTCCCTTAGATCCTCCTGCCTTCGGCCTGCCACCCTGACCGTTCTCTTCACGGGCACATTCCCCTCACCCCGCTCCCCGCCCATCCTGCCCCGCCGGCACCCCGGCCACGTGCCTGCTACCATCTTCCCCTTCAAGCGCGCCCCCTGCTCCCACTCCCCCTCGAAGTAGGAGCCGTCTGTGTATGAGTAGTGCCCCTTGCCTGCAGGGGGAGGCCAGGCCGGGCAGAGGTGTGCGGGTTAGACAGGGCTGGGCGCCCGCTGAGCAGAGGGCGTTCAGTTGTGCAGCCCTGCCCCCTCTGGCTGTGCCTGGACACCCAGCCAGGGAGCCTGCTGCCTTGCCCAATTAGTGCAGCCCCAGGCTGCCGCACCACGCCTCCCTGCACTCCTTCCCCTCCGCTTGCTGCTGCCATCCAGAAGACGCCGACACGCGAGACCTCTGCCACAGCACCCCATAAAAACCCACCTCTTCCCTTCCCTCCACTGCATCGCCAGCCTTCCACCCCACGTGCTGTCACGCTGGACAGCAGCAGCTGCACCACCCACCCTCTCACCGTGCATCGTGTCTGCCCGCCACTCCCCCTCGTACTTGTCCCGGGTGGGGAAGTAGTGGCTGCCCCACCCGCTGCGCACATCGTCTGCAAAGGCGCCCACATACACCCCCCCGTTTTCGTAGCGCGCCACGCCCTCCCTGCGTGGCTCACAATCGTGTTGGGGACGTGCATAAGTGTGTGAGCGGGCAAGGGGGCAGGTGCGTCGTGCCGTTTTTTACTTGTTGCAACACGGCGCACCCCCAGTGTGCGGGGCGGGTGCATGCTGTGTGGGGTGAGCGGTGACTGGCAACAGGGGCAGGAGCCCCTCAAGCAGCAAGCTTGCGAGCAATCAGGAATGCAAGCTGCAACACGAGTTGATGTCCCGGCAGTGGCGCATCTGCAGCTGCATCCTGTCCAGCACATTAGATGGCAGCAGAGGGAAGGAGCGGAGCGAGGCACCCCTTCTCCTTTGTTCTCCTGAACAGTCGCTGCACTCTTGCACCTGCAGCAGCTGCTGCCTTCAATGCCCTCGCTAAATCCCTTCTGAACAGTCACCTGTGCCCTGGCACTTGCGGCAGATGCTGGCCCGCCCCGCCACCTCTGCCCCGCCCCACCCTCACCCCCCAGGCCGGCTCACCCGTGTGCCTTGTCCTCCTTCCACTCCCCCTCGTACTGCACCCCCCGCACGAGCGTCAGCTTGCCACTTCCTTCCCGCTTGTCGTACCGCCACTGCCCCTCGTACACATCCCCGCTGGAGCACGTGTGACGCCCCCGCCCGTGCCGCAGGCTGCCCAGCGTCTCGCCCTGCGGGGTGCAAGGAGGGAGGTGAACACAGCTAGAGTTTGACATACAGTGCTTGAATTCATGCAATTTCATCTTCTGGCGGTGCGCGCTGGAACTCAGGCGGGGAGGCACAGGGCAGGCCGCCTTGTCCCGCCGCATGCTCGTGCACTGCCAACCAGCGGCACCTGGCCCAGGCAGCCCTGCCCTCGCACCGCATAGGAGTCGCCGTTATTGTAGCTAAGCGTCTGGTCTCGCACTGTAAAGTCTTCGGGGCTCTGGAAGCCGGCCGCCAGGGCCAACCTGCCAGGAGGGCAATTGGGAGGCTGAGGGAGTGGTGACAGGGAGCGGCGGCGGCGGCAGCTGGGCAGCGGTATGCAGCCGGCCCTCCCTCCGCCTTCTGAGCATCGCTAATGTCTGGTCGAGCACTGCACTGGCTGCAGGCGGCGTGCGTTCGGCGTGCCTCGTCCGCAAGGCAATGCCCGCTATGCTTCTCGCTGTCCCCGCCGAACTCACGGCACGGTGTCACCGGCGCTGCCCCCTTCAGCAGACAGCGGGCCGCTGTCCGCCGGCACCAGGTAGCCCTGCTGCGCCATCGAAACCTCAATCCGCAGCCGCTCGACCTCCTTGCCCAGGTCAAGCGCCGAGTCATCTTTCAAGTCGGCAAACTTCATGGTCAGGCAGTGCGCATGTGATCGCAGCAATCGGAGCAGCTGCGGGCCCAAGAAGGCGCACAGTCAACGCAGTCAGTGTGCCCTGCTGGCGCGCCAAGGCGCCAGTGGGCGACCCGCATCTGAGCCAAGGAGCACCTGGCATGTCCTCCCTGCATTGTGCCCTGACTGGCATGAACAGAAAGCATTGCTCAATGTCGCTATCAACCATATATCTTGGTGGCTTGCCAACATGTACCTCACCGAGCTCTGTGGCAGCTGCCATTCGGACCAAGTGATCCCACTTGTTCACCCAGTTCAGCAGTGCTGGCGGTAACTGAGTCCATCAAACCAAGCGGCGACCCGGGACAGTGCCCAACACAATTACAGCCAGATGGCAGCGATGCAGTTGCCCATTGAGTGAGCAAGATGAAAGCCACTGCCGATTGCAGCAGCAAGCGTTGGGGCGTCATGCCCACACCTTCACGGCGGGCTTGATCACCACCTATCAAACCTCACTGCTCCTCTGGATCCCTGCTTTGGCACAAGCTGTGCCCTCGTGCACTGCTGCACTCTGCTCCTTATGTTACACGGCATGTGCCATCTCACAGGGTACTGCTGGCATTATTTCTGGCAGTACAGCTGCTGCTTGCCAACCAGGGTGCGCTCAGCGCTGCTGCTGGCTGCCACCCACAGGCCGCTCTGCTGCCGTGTCGCCCGGCTGCACTTCCTCCTGCGCTGCGCCAGATGCCGCCTCCTGCTGCTGCGCCTGCGCCACCTGCTGCTGGGTGGGCGGCGGGGGCACCTTGTAGAACACCCGCCCCGCCTGGCCGCGTGGCTGCAGCAGGGGTCCGCCGTTGCCTGGGCTGGCGGTGGAGGTCAGGAAGGCCTTCCAGCTCAGCCAGGGCAGCATGCCTCCACACTCCTGCAGCACACAGGGCAAGCGAAGCGGGTGTGTGACAGTTGGTGCGAGGGATGTGTAGTGGTGGGTGGCAAAGGGGGTCAGCAGGCAGGACCAGGCGAATCGTTGGGCGGGAGCAAGGGGACGCAATTCACGCACTCACACCTACATGACATGCACTGCCCCCGATTGGACATGCCCCCGACCAGGGCAGGCCCATCACCCCCTGCCCGCCTCACCGAGCACTTGCGCAGGTAGCGGCCTCGCTGCACCAGGCCGCGCCCCTCGCAGGCGGGGCAGCGCCGCTGGATGAGCACACGCTTGCTGAACTCCACAGTGGCGATGACAAAGGGGACCACTCCAGCCACGAATCCAACCCACAGCTCCCACCCCACTTCCACGGGGCCGGGCTGGAAGCTGGCAACAGCGGCAGCGGCGGCAGCGGCGGCGGCTGCCGCAGCCGTGTCCTGGGCTGCCACGCTGCTGCTGAGGGCAGCATCGGCGGCCGCCTGGGCAGCACCCGCAGCGGCTGATAGGCATGCTGCGACGGCTGCAGCGCCCAGGAGAGGGGTACGTTTGGGGCTTGCGCTGGTGCTGGTCTGCTGCAGACTGCGGTGCTCTCCTACCGCCGCCGGCTGCTGACGAGCGCTGCCGCCACTGCCGCCGTCGGCGCTGCCGCTCCTGCCACTGCGAGTGGCTCCGCAGTGCAGGGATGGCCTGTTGGGGCGCCTGGGAGCATGAGAGGCCGCTTGGCAGGTGGTGCAAGAGGCGCAGGGAGCCGGGAGACGGGCGGCGACCATGCTTTTGAGAGCGCAGCCGGGCAGCTGGTTGCCAACTCAAGTCTTCGGTTTAAGCGTAGAATAATGTCTGGTCCATTGAGCAGTTCTGCAACTCCGAGCACACCTGCGCTGCCTGCTGCGGCCTTGTTCCGCATGCACGTTGGTGTCGCAAGCCTTGGGATTGCATGCGCTCGATAGCACGGGTGCACTGGTTTCCAAGCACGATGCTGACGGCGGGCACCATGCGCGGGCCACCCCGTCTTGGGGGCAGTCTGCCACGCCTAGCTGCCCCCCAGGTGTCCCTACGCCATCCATGCACTCGGAGGTCCAAGCGTGCTGTGCGCCTGGCGCCGTTGGCAGCTGTGCGGCGAGCCGCGCCGCCGCCGACGCCGCCGCCACCGCAGCCGAAGCCTGCCGTGGTGCCGCCTCCCGCGGCAGCCGTGCAGCCTCCACCCGTCGCCGGCTGGCGCACCTTCTGGGCGGCAGTGGACACCTCAGCCTGGCTGGGCACGGTGGGTGCGGCCGTGGCTTTCATTGTCACACAGGAGGCCATGCTGGCTGCCGCCCCCGTGGTGCTGCCGCTGGTGGCGCTCTACGCCTCCCGCCAGCGCGAGCGGCTGGCCACCGCAGACGAGTCGGCGGCACAGCTGGCGCGGCTGGAGGCGCTGCTGCTGGAGCTGCAGGGGGAGGCGGTGGATGAGCTGACTGCAGAGGTGGGAGAGGAGGTGGCAGCGCTGCTCAAGGCGGCGCAAGCGGCGCAGGCCAGGCAGGCGGCGGGGGGCGGGGCGGCGGCAGCGGCAGAGGCTGGCCGCTTGCTGGCACAGCTGGAGTCCAAGCTGTCTGCGATGGAGAAGTCGGTGCTGAGTGCAGGTGGGTGGGCCGGCAGGTGTGTGCTTTTGTTGTGTGGGTGAGGAGCGGGCAGGGGGGCCAGAAGAGTAGAGCTGGGTGGCGGGGTAGCGGTGGGGCAGAGGGGGACGAGGGGGTGCGAGCTGGGGAGGGCTGTGCTGCCTCCCTGTGTGTTGGCACGGCGCTTCTGTATTCACATCCCGCCTTGCTACCCTGCCTGCCTGCTGCCTCTGCCGCTTGTCCCTGCCTCAGCACCCTGCCAGTCCACCCTCCTGCGCTCAGCAACCCTGCCCCCGCCCCCCCTGCCGTATGCTGCACAGGCGCCACGACGCGCGAGGCTCTGGCGGCCAGCGCCCAGCAGCAGAGCCAGCTGGCGGGCAGCGTCATGTCCCGCCTGCAAGACCTGGGCACCGCTTTGAGGCGGGATGTGAACAGCCAGCTGGCGGCGGCGGGGGGGCAGGAGGCGGCGGCCCTGGGGTCGCTTGAGGCTCGCCTGGCGGTGAGCTGCGGGGTATTGGTCGGGGTGTGGTGGTGGCTGGAGGGTGGTGGTGGCTCGTGTGCATGCCAAGCTGCCCACCAGCCAGTGCCCACCCTGTGCATGTGCATAGGGAGGGGAGGGGAAGGGAAGGGGCACCTTGGGCCCAGTATATGCTGCTGCAGCGGGAGCGCGGCACCTGCCGAGCACTGGTTGGGCGCCGGTGGTGGCGGGTGATACTCGTTGCTTGCGTGTGCGTAGGCAGCAGGCAGCCTGCACCTATTCGTGTAACATTAGCCAAATGAGTTACAAGTTGAGGATTTGTGACCCGCGTGCTGCCGCCCTGCCCCTCACAACATCATCATCATCCCTGCCCCCTGCCCCCCTGCCTTCCGCCTGGCAGTCTCTGGAGGGCGCCATCCTGGGCCTGCAGACGACTCAGGAGGACAGCCTGCGCCGCCTCAACTCGGGTCTGGCGGCCGCAGTGGACGACGCTGCACTGACGCTGCAGGTTTGTTTGTTTGTTTTGGGGTCAGGGACCCGGCCTGGCCTGGCAGGGAGCCGCTGGGGCGGGGAGGCGGCAGCTGTGGCAAGGCGGGACGGAGCCCCTGCCATGCACAGCCTGCTGTACTTGCACGCCCCACTTCCCAAGCGTCCCTCGTGTGCACACCTGTCCTTTCTTTTCTCTCAATTCTGGCTGCTGTACTGCGTTGTACTGCAGGGTGCGGTGCGGGACGAGGCGTACCGCTCGCTGGACCCGCTGCGCCGCCTGCCCGACCTGCTGCAGGCCGCCATGCCCGTCACCCCAGAGGTGGTGATGGCGCCGGAGCGCGCGCTGGTGAGCTGTGAACCGAGGCATCAGGGGTGGGCAGAGGTGGGCTGCATTGATGAGAACGGGTGTGTTAGTGCTGCAATGTTGAGAATGGGCAGGGGTGTACTGCAGTGAGTTTGACCTTCATGCCAGAGACCTGCTTGTGAGTAGCAGGGACGAGGGTGGCAAGGGCTGGGGGAGGGGCGTGCTGTGGTGAGGGAGGAGTGCTTGGCAGGTACAGGAGGGCACAGGGGGGCAGTCGGTGGGCCAGCAAGCCTGCCACCGTGCGCCGCAAGGTGCCCTGTCTCCGTGCTTGCCATGCCGTGCATGTACCGCCCGCTTCTCCCTGCCGTGCACCCCCCGGCCCGCCTGCCCTCCCACCCACGCCTCCCACGTCCGTCCCGCCTCTGTCCCGTTTCCCTTCCACCCTCCCCTCCTGCAGCCCTCGCTGTCTGAGGAGAGCCTGCGTCAGCTTCTGAGCGAGCAGATGGGTGCCGCCACGCGTGCGCTGGCTGAGCAGCAGGAGGAGCTGCTGGGGGAGCTGAGGGGGCAGCCGCAGGTGCGGGGGGCAGCCACACAGCCCGGCCTCCCGGGCTGGTGTTGAGGTTGATATGTATCTAGTTTAGTACATTTTTTTTTTTTTTTCAACCCGGTATCTACCTATGCTCCTGCATGATGCTGGGACATGCGTACGAGGAGTGCGGGCAGGCGCACGTGTGTTGTGTGCTTGTCTCTGGGTTGTGGGAAGGGCGCCTGCTGTGCCCTTTGGTAGCTGTGCCCTTTGGTAGCTGCCTGACGACGGCACCGCTCTGCGCGACAGAGCAACCGCACATGACATTCTGTCCTGCTGCGCAGTCTGGGGTTTACCGTTTATTGGTGGCCCTGATTTGCGCTGCCCCATGAGGCGGGCGTGTGCGCTGCCCACCTGCCCAAAGGTTGAAAGTCAACCGCCTGCTCCCACCCTCTCCTCTCCAACCCCTGCCTGCCTGCCACCCTCCCTCCCTCGCCACCACCCCAGGTCATCGCCCCCCAGCAGTGGAACCAGCTGGGCGGGCGGCTGGCCTACCTGCAGGAGCAGCTGGACCAGCTGACCTCCAGCCAGGCAGCCACAGCAGAGGCAGCTGGCGCTGCTGCAGCCGCGGCGGTGGCAGGCAGCGGCAGCATTGGCGGCAGCGGAGACGGCAGCGCCACGGCGGCGGCGGTCAGCGCTGAGGTGGCGTCTGTGGCTGCTGAGCTGGCGGGCCTGCGCTCCGACCTGGGCTCCCTTGCCTCCTCGGTGCAGCTGCTGCTGGAGACGCAGCAGCAGCAGCAGCAGCAGCAGCAGCAGCAGCAGCAGCAAGCAGCCATGGGCGGCGGCGGCGGCGGTATGTCCAGCAACATGCCTCCGGCGGTGCTGGCGGGCGTGGCGGCTGCGGTACAGGCGGTACAGGACCAGGTTGTGATGCTGCAGCAGGACTTGGAGGAGGGGGACTCGCGGTACGCCTCCTTCACCGCACTGGACCAGCAGCTAGAGGAGGCACTGAGGGCGCTTTTCGAGGTGCTGGCGGCCCAGCCAATGATGGCTGCCAGCATGGCAGCCGGCGGCGGCGGCGGCGGCGGCAGCAACAGCGATGCGGCAGTGGCGGCAGCGGCCAGCGCAGCAGCGGCTGCCGCAGCCTTGGAGCAGCAGCAGGCGGCGCTGGCGGCGGCGCTCGACTCCCTGTCCTCGCTGGGCGGGCGGCTGGATGGGATGTCGGATCAGCTGTCTGCTCTGCAGGCGGGCGGGGTGCTGTCGGCACAGCAGCAGCCAGCATTCACGCCGGCAACAGCAGCAGAGGTGGCGCAGCAGACGGCAGCAGCGGCGGAGGCGGCGGTCGAGGCGGGGCAGCTGCCGGTCGAGGCGGGAGCAGCGCCTGTGGCGGCAGCAGCAGGCGAGGAGGCGGAGGACAAGGGGGCTGCGTACCGGCGCATGCAAGCGCTGCTGCTGCAGCAGCGGCCCGCGGGTCAGCCGCTGCCCCTGCCAGAGAAGAGCAGCAAGGAGTATGCTGCGTGGCTGTCGGGGCACCGTGACAACTTGGCAGTCGCAAGTGCCACCACCACCGCCGCCAGCAGTCGCAGTGCTGGCAGCGGGGCAGGCAATGGCAGCAGGGCAGGCAACGGCAGCGGCAACGGCTTGCAGCAGCAGGTTGAGTTTGCGGTGGCCATGGGCATGCCTGGGGATAGCGAGGAGGAGCAGCAGCAGGAGGTGGCCGCTGGTGCAGCAGCAGCAGCAGCAGCAGCCGTTGCTGCTGACGAGCCGGCACAGGCGCAGGCGGAGGCGGAGCAGCAGTGGGCGCCCGAGCAGCCGCAGTGGCAGCAAGAGCAGCAGGGCTTTGGGCAGCCGGTGTGGCAGCCTCGAGAACAGCAGTGGCAGCCAGAGCAGCCGCAGTGGCAGGAGCAGCCTGAGCAGCAGTGGCCTGTGCAAGAGCCGGCGCCAGAGCAGCAGTGGGCGCCAGAGCAGCAGCAGGAGCAGCAGCAGCCGTTCCTCGAGCAGCAGCCGTTCCTGGAGCAGCAGCCGTTCCTGGAGCAGCAGCCGTTCCTGGAGCAGCAGCAGCCGTTCCTCGAGCAGCAGCCGTACGTGGAGCAGCAGCCGTTCCTGGAGCAGCAACCCCTGCAGCAGCAGCCAGTGCAGCAACCGGCAGTGGTGGCTGAGGCAGCTGCAGCGCAGCAGGCAGCGGCGCAGCAGGAGGGGCCTCAGGTGCAGCAGGGGGTGCCGCTGGAGCAGCTGTATGACCGGGGTGTGCAGCGCCTGCGCGAGGGGCGGAGCCTGGCCGCCACGCCAGGTGGGTACAAGGTTGGAGTGCTGTGATATGAAGCTACGCCGTGGGCGGGGACAGCGCTCACACCAGAGTGATGTGGCTACCTGCACTGCCTGCTCTCTGCCAGTGTGCCCAGATCCACGCGCCCTGTGCCTCTCGCTGTGCATGGCCTGCCCTGCCCAGTGTTGCTGCCGGACCATCGTGCTTGCCCACCCACCCACCTCATCACTTGCCCACCCCAATGCCTGCCTACCAGCTCGGCCAGTGTCTGGTTGCCTGTCCTGTTTCATGCCAACCGCATGGCCCGCACAGCCCCCTGCCCACTGCACTGCCTCTGCACCCCACTGCCTGCCTCCTGCCCTCGCTGCCCACCGACCCTATGGTCCCTTCCACCGTAGGTGGAAGGGTGGGCTATGGCCCTTCCACCGTAGGTGCATGGGCCGGGGCCTGGCTGGCGCCGCCTCCTGGCGCTTGCCCACCCCAAGCCTAGCCTGCCCCACTGCCTAGAAAACCGCCTGCCTTGATTTGACTTAAAGGCCTTGCCTCCTTCCCCGTGTCACCGCCAGGTGCTGACCTGGGCCTGGCTGACGCCGCCTTCTGGGAGGCTGCCCGCTCATTTGAGGCGCTGCTGGCTGCGCAGCCCGACAACGTGCGGGCGCTGGGAAACTATGGTGGGTGGGCGGCGTGGCGGGCGGGTTTTGTGGTGCTTTTGGTGGTGGCTGTGGGGAAATTATGACAGCAGGCAGTGACTGGGAACAGTGTGGGCAGGGCGGGGCGGCAGAGGGTGCACAAGGTCGTGCAGACAAGCGCCTGCCCCGTCTCCCCCTGCGGCGCGTCACCTTGCTGCTGCAATGTCAGCCGTCTGCCCGAGCAGCTGGCACACTCGTCACCTCCCTCACCCACCCGGCACCGCCCCCTTTGTCCCATCGCCGCACCCTCAGCCTGCACTTCCCTGTCCAAATGCCACTCTCAGCCTGTACTTAGCGTACAAACCATTGCCACATTCTCAGCCTGCACTTCCTTGTACCATTACCGCATGACACCCACCTCCTTGCCCCACGGCCGCACCCTCGGCCTGCACCCCCCCGCACCATTACCGCATGACACCCACCTCCCTGCCCCCACTGCCGCCCCCTCGGCCTGCGCCCACCTCCCCCGCCACATTGCCTTGTGTCGCAGGCAACACGCTGCAGGCCCACGGCAAGCTGAAGAAGCAGTTGCTGGAGGCG
>JTEE01000216.1:56189-66394 GCA_002896455.3 Chlorella sp. ArM0029B | reverse complement strand
CGGCGGCTGCGCAGCAGCTGGCGGGGGAGGCGCAGGAGCTGCTGCTGATGGCGGGTGGGTGGGGGTGCCTGCCAGCCTGCCTGCCTCGGGTGCTGGGTTGCTGGCTGTCGGATGGGTTGACTGGGCGGCTGGCTGGGTGGTTGGCTGGCGGCTGGCGGCCTTGCAATCTAGCAGATGCTGATGCCTCTCAACTAACCCCAGCTTCCCTCCTTCCCCCCTCATTTTCACAATGGTACTGCAGGTCGGCAGTACCGTGCGGTCCTGCAGCTGGACCCCTCCCAGGCCCGCGCTTTTGTCAACTGGGGGCGCGTGCTGGGGCTGCGGGCGGAGATGGCGCTCAACAGGGGTAAGTGCCTGCTCCTATCCCCTCTTGCTCCGCTCCCGTCCCTGTGCAGACGTGTTGCGCCTGCTGGGGTTGCTGGCTCTGGCTTGGGATGAAGTCACTGGGGTTGACACGCAGGGCCGTGCCCCACACGCGAGCCCTGAGTTACTCGGGTGTTGTGTCATGCGCAGGGGACGCACACATTGGCAGTGTGGCTGCTTGCCTCACCCCCTTGCATGTCATGCCCTGCATCCTCTTGGGGTCACCCCTCGCGTGCCGCACCTGCCACAGCACACAACCCCGTCATCGGCGCCCCTGCTGGCAGTCCTCAGCCTCACTTGTGGCCCCACCACCCCTGCCCGTCTGTCCATCGGGTGCAGGCGATGCTGGCGAGGGCGCCCGCCTGTTTGGCATGGCGGCCGACAAGTTTGACGCAGCCCTGGACGTGGAGCCCAAGGTGAGGCGGTTACCAGGGGGGCTGGGGGTGGTAGCTAGTTTCCAGTGTGAGTTGTGATTGTGTGGGGGAGAAACGCACGCATGCCGAGGATGGTGTCTGACCGACAAGTTTGATGCAGCCCTGGACGTAGAGCCCAAGGTGAGGTGGTCGAACATGTTGTAGTTAAATGCCAATCAATTGGATTGTAGTTCCATGCTAGTTGACGCAGCCCTGAACTGGATGGCGGGGGTGTGGGTGCATTTCGGGTTGTGTGTAGCCTGTGGGTGAGCGGCTTAAGCGAGGGTGTGAGGGCGGGTGCTGTTGTACAGTAGCAGCCCTGCTGTGTGAGATAGGAGCGTGTTGCGTGCATGCGGTGGTAGCAAGCTGTGGGCGATGGGTCCCATCCCCCCAGCTCGCCCGCCTGCCTACCTGCGCTGCCACCTGGACCTTCCTCCCGGCTACCGCCTACCCGCCACAGATGCCCCCTGCCCCTCTGCCCCTCTCAGCTTCTGTCCCTGCCACCCCTGCCACCCCCGCCTGCCTGCCACAGAACGACCAGGCGCTGCGTCTGGCGGGTCAGGCCCTGCTGGAGGGTGGGCTCCTCACGCGGGCGTCAGACCCGAAGGAAGCCAAGCTGCTCATCAAGGTGGGGCGGGGTTCAGGGGTTTCGGGTTTAGGGCCAGCGCGCTGGTTTTCTGACCGTGTTTCTTTTTTCATTTTAGGGCTTAGGGTTAGGGAGGGCGGGCTGCTGAGCTGATCATTGTAGGGTGGGGCCGGGGTCGGGGTGGGGATTGGTTGCCAGACAGTGAGAGACATGCAAGTTTATAAGAAGGGTTGGGGTCCGGTTGGCTGACTCCTAATTGGGGAGGTGGGGCGGGGGTGGGCAGTGGGTGGCGACGGTGTGCGGGTTGGCGCATGGCACGGCAACTGCGGCACCTGACCGCCCCATGGCTCGGGGTGGGGCTGCTGGGTCACCGGTTGAAGGCGACATGGCACGGCCTGGCATGCGCTCGCTTCAACCCGCACCTGCCCTCCCCTTCCCTGCCTCCCTAACCCTCTGCCTCTCTGCCTCTTGCCCTCGCCACCCCACCGCGCCCCCTCTCCCCTTCTTCTCCCTCCCCACAGGACTCTGCCTCCTACTTCCAGTCAGCCCTGGGCCTCAATCCCGAAGACGGCGAGGCTGCAGCGGGGCTGGCCCGTGCCGAAGCCGAGCTGACAGCCATGCGGGCGGCACGAGCAGCGCAGCAGGCACAGCAGCAGCAGCAGCAGCTGTGAGCAGACGCGGCGGCAATGTGTCGTGGGGAGAGCGGAGGCCCAGTTGTGGCAGCAAGACGGCGCCCCTGCTGTGGTTGTATGCTGGGCCGTGGCGGTCACACCTTGATTTATTGTATGCATATAGTGATGTCAGTGGAAGGCTTGATGCCTCTTGCACAAAATGTAATTGATTGATTGAAAACGATTAACCTTCACACGCAGACCTTGCAGCAGCTCAGAATCTGTGTTGGGGACGTGGCGTGCTGTGCTGGGCGTGCTGTGCTGTGCTGGGCGTGCCCGGAGAGCACCAGGCTCAGTGGGCTGCTTGCAACCTCCCGGTCAGCACATATGGGGCCCAGCCCAGCTATCGGTGCATAGTTTGCCCCATCCCCCTTGGCTGCCCGCTCTGTGACGTCAGTTGACATGGTAAGTTTCGAATCGAATCACACGGGAACTTGCTCGCTTCCAACCGGGGCGCTCATCGCCATGCCAGGCCAGCAGCAGGCAGAAAGGGTGCAGGCACGCAGCATGGCATCCGCTGACGCTGCCCCCCGCTTCCTGCCGCGGCACCCCAGGCCAAGCGGCAGGCCCCGGGAGGCGGCGTTGAAGCTGCACTGCAGCTGAAGCCTCGCTGCAGCCGACCATGCCTTGGCCTGGGCCGCGCTACAGTTCGTCCTTGTGTGCCGCCTTGGACAGGTCCCCCTCAATCGCCTCCTGCACACATGAGGGGGAAGGGGCACGAGGGGGGCAGGCATGCGTGAGAAGTGAGAAGCGGGCTGACTGGGGAGTTGGATGTTGCGCATGGAGAGAGTTTGCTCAGCAGGTCAGGGGGCGTGGGGGCGGGCCTGCGACATGGGAGAAACGTTTGTGCGGCAGGAGCCATTGCCAGCGGAGAGCGGCCCGGCGGCGGCGTGCCCTTGTTCGACTTACCGCATAAATTGCGTGTGGCACTGGTAATGCCTCAGCATGTAGCCACGTCCTGGTGGGTTGACATAGATGAGGCACGCAGCCAGACAGCCAGCCAGAGGCACAGCTGTGGGCTTTTGGAGGGGCAAAGGGGGCAGGGAGCCCAGCAGGCTCCTTTGGGTGCTGCCATTCTTCAGCCCAATGACAGAATGCCGGCCATGCTCGAAAAGCCGAGATTTCTCACACGTGTGCCGACACGGTCGGGACTCTGCGGACCGAATGCCAATCGGGGAATCAGGGAACCTGCCTCTGTACCGATACATCGTGCACGCGAGCACGGCTGAAGGCGAGGGTGCCAGGGTCAAGCACCCGCCATGACCTCGCAGCGACCCCAGCAACCCGAGCCGCGCAGGAAGAAGGCGCACCCCCTGCGCTGGCACAGTCTGAGGGCACCACAGGGCCGTGCTGAGGCTGATGCAGCACCTGTCGAGGCGACAGGGGCGGCAGGGTGCTCCCTGCAGCGGCGGTCGCTGCAGCGGCGGTCGCCGCAGCAGCCTGGGGCGAGGAGCAGCAGCTTCACATGATGCAGCCGTCGCAGCAACAGTGCCACTCGGATGGCCCAGGGGGGGGAGAGGAGGAGGAGGAGGAGGAGGCGGGGGAGGAGCAGCAGACAGGGCCAGAAGTGGGTAGGGAGCCAAGGGCAGAGTTGGAGGCAGAATTGGAGGCAGAGGCAGACGAGGAGCAGCGGTTGTGCGCGCATTGTGGCACGGGGAGCACCAGCAACTGGCGGCAACACCCCACCACAAGTGAGCGGCTTTGCAACGCCTGCAGGAGGCACATGTACCGCCATGGCGGACAGATGCCTCTCAGAGTGCAGTGCTTGCAGTGCATCTCCAGCAGCCGGGTCCCTATCCTAGGGCAGCCTGGCGTCCCCATCCCGTCACCGGTGCGCTCTGGCTCTGCAGCCCCTGCTTCTTTTCAGAGTCGGCGCAGGCAGATTCTCGGCAGTGCCTGGAGTGCGGCGCCAGCAGCCCTTTCACTAGCAAGGGTGCACATTGGCACCGCCACCCTACCACTGGTGCAGAGCGGCTGTGAGGCGTGCTACCAACGTGCGGCGAGACAGCGGCGGCGTCGCAGGCGGCAGATACATCAAGAGGGTGGGGAGCAGCAGGGGCAGGAGGTTGACGTCGCCCCACATGCCTCAAAGCGCCAGCGCTTGGCAAAGCAAGAAGGGCAGCAGGCCCAGCAGGCGCATGCAGCAGCCAAGGCAGAGGGCAGTGCTGGCTGTGCTGCGCACTCTGCCCAGTCAGCAGGAGAGACAGCAGCGGCAGCGGCAACGGCATTGGACCCACCAGTCGGTGATGTGATGAAGGTAGCGCAGCAGCGGCAGCAGTGGCAGCAGCAAACACCGGCAGGAGCAGGTAGAGGCGCTCGTGCAAACACAACTGTTGCCGGCAGAGATGCGGGCGCAGCAGGCGTAGCCGGTCATGCAGGCACAACAGCCACAGCAGGTGGAGCGGACGGAGGAACAGACGGCGCAGCAGCAGCAGGAGCGGCAGGAGGCTTAGCAGGCACAGCACATGTCAGCACAGCGGGCACAGCACCAGAAGCAGCAGACACCACTGCCAGCGCAAACAGAGCAGCAGCAGCAGGAGCAGGAGCAGACGCAAGCACATACGCAGCAAGTACAACAGCCAGATCCAGAACTGGAGGGGCCGCACACTGGGGGCCTGCAGCTCATCCCCCAGGAGGACGGGGAACAGCTGCAGCCACAGCCAAAGCAGCCCATGCCGCAGCTGCACCTCTCCAGGCTGATGCTGGGGGCGGCCGCGGTGGCAACAGCTGCAGCAGCAGCGAAACTGCCCAGCCGTGCAGCCGCCAGCCAGCCACACCAGCCGCTGCCCCAGCCCGACCTGTTTGCACTGCTGGTGGGGGCAGCACAGTCCGAGGCCGCCGCCGGCTCTGGCCTCACCGGCACCGTGGCGGCTCGCTTCTCTGCGCTGATGGACACGCTGCCAGCGGAGCAGCAGGCCGCCAAGGTGAGGCAGGCAAGGGTGAGGGCCGGAGGCTAGGTGCACCTCATGTTTTGGCAAGAGTTGCCTTCCAGCGCTGCCTTTCTGTGTGGCAACAGGACACCTGCCTGCCCTGCTCGCCTGCCTGCCTGCTTGCTTGCTTGCTCAGCCACCTACCTGCCTGCCTGCCTGCTCCTCAGGAGGGACGCCTGCGGCTGCTTGTGGGTGAGGGCATGCTGGAGGCGGCGGCACAGCTGATGGCCACCTCACTGCAGCTGGCGGGGGCCGGCTGAGCACCTTGGGGCAGGGGTGCGGCACACGGTAAGGGCAGCGGTGCTTCAAGAGCGGCCTGTGCCAGGCGCCAGAGCCGGCGGCGAGCCGTGCTGTCGGCGGTGTGCGTGCAACTGTTTTTGATGTTGTTTAGACTAGCATTCTTTTGATAAATGCATGTGATGTGACTGTGTGACTGTTATAGTACATACCCGTTTGATCACGGTGCCACAGGCATGACAGGCAGACCTGCAGCTGTGGGTTTTGACAGGCACGAGGGGCAGGGAGCCCAGCAGGCAGGGGGGGCCGGCAGGCAGGGGGCCCTGCGGCTGGTCCTCGGGTTAGGAACCCGCGGCCCTAATTTGCCATTGGCCATGACCCGGTTCAAAGTCAGCGATCACTTGGAAAGTGCTGACAAGGCCAAGACCACGGTGGACCCGGGAATGGAGGTGGAACCAACCTCTCTCTGTCTCGCACACAGAATCCATAAGCACGCGAGGAAGCTCGGGTTCCCAGGTCAAGCCCACCGCCCCAGCCATGACTTCCAAGCAGCACCAGCAACCCGAGCCGCGCAGGAAGCAGGCGCACCCGCTGCATTGGCCCAACCTAGAGGCGCCTCAGGGCCCTGCCGAGGCTGCTGCTGCAGAGGCAGAGACGGTAGGGGGGCAGGAGGCGGGAGACGCTGGCAGCGCTGGCAGTGGGGTGCCGCTTGCAGGGGCGGCGCTGGTGGCAGCGGGCGCGGGCGTGGCGCAGCAGCAGCAGCAGCAGCAGCAGCAGCAGCAGCAGCAGCAGCCGGCCAACGAGGAGCAGCGGGTGTGCTCGCACTGCGGCACGGAGAGCACCAGTTACTGGCGGCGACACCCCACCACACGCGAGCAGCTGTGCCGCGCCTGCAGGCTTTACATGGACCGCCATGGCGGGCAGATGCGGCCGGTGCGTCTGCAGCAGCAGCAGCAGCAGCAGCAGCAGCAGCAGGGAAACAGGGAGCAGCCGGTGTGCTCGCACTGCGGCACGGAGAGCACCAGCAGCTGGCGGCGACACCCCACCACAAGCGAGCAGCTGTGCAGCGCCTGCAGGCAGCATATGGACAGCCACGGCGGGCAGATGCGACCGGTCCAAGTGCAGTGCCTGCAGTGCAGCGCCACCAGCCCGGGGCCCAACCTTGGCTCGGCCTGGCGCCCCCACCCCGTCAGCGGTGCGCTCTGGCTCTGCAGCCCCTGCTTCTTTGCGGCGCAGTCAGACTCGCGGCAGTGCCTGGAGTGCGGCGCCAGCAGCCCTGGCACTAGCAAGGGTGCAGCTTGGAACCGCCACCCTGTCACTGGTGCTGAGTGGCTGTGCAAGAATTGCTATAACCGTGTGTACAAAAAGCAGTGGCAGCAGCGACAGCAAGTGGGTGTGGAGCAGCAGGGGCAGGAGGTTGACACTGTCCCACATGCTCCAAAGCGCCGGCGCAGGGCAGAGCAGCAACAGGAGCAGGCTCAGCAGGCGCATGCAGCAATCGTGGCAGAGGGCAGTGCTGGCAGTGCAGCGCATTCCTCTCAGTCAGCAGGAGAGGCGGCAGCGGCAGCGGCATCAGACCCACTGGACAGTGACGTGGGAAAGGCAGCGCAGCAGCGGCAGCAGCGGCAGCAGTGGCGCCTTCGTCGCCAGAGCGGGCAGCAGGAGCAGCAGCCAGTCGTGCAGGCACAACGGCCGGCTGAGACAGGGGTGCAGCAGGTGCAGCAGATCTTGCAGGCACAACAGCCACAGCAGGAGGAGCGGGGGGAGGAACAGGCGGCGGCACAGCAGGAGCAGCAGGAAGCCCAGCATGCACAGCACGTGGCAGCGCCTCAGCCGCAGCACCACCAACCCCAGCAGCAAGTGCAGCAGCAGAAGCAGGAGCGGCCAGCACAGCAGCCAATGCGACAGCCAGAGCCAGCAGTGGAGGGGCAGCCCAGAGAAGTTGAGCCACACACTGGGGAGCTTGTGCTTGAGGAGCAATCAGAGCAGCACCCGCCCCAGCTCCAGCCGCAGCCCCAACCCCAGCAGCCACAGCAGCCGCTGCAGCTGCAGCTGCACCTGTTCAGGCTGATGCTGGGGGCGGCCGCGGTGGCAACAGCTGCAGCAGCAGTGAAACCGCCCAGCGATGCAGCCGCCAGACAGCCACACCAGCCGCTGCCCCAGCCCGGCCTGTTTGCACTGCTGGTGGGGGCAGCACGGTCCGAGGCCGCCGCCGGCTCTGGCCTCACCGGCACCCTGGCGGCTCGCTTCTCGGCGCTGATGGACACGCTGCCAGCGGGGCAGCAGGCCGCCAAGGTGAGGCAGGCAAGGGTGAGGGCCGGAGGCCAGGTGCACCTCATGTTTTGGCAAGAGTTGCCTTCCAGCGCTACCTCTCTTGCGCCGACCAGATTGTGGCAATGAAACACCTGCCTGCCTTGCCTGCTGGATCACCCCGCACCTCTGCCTGCTTGCTCCTGTGAGCATGCTGTGTGTGCAGGAAGGGCGCCTGCGGCTGCTTGTGAGTGAGGGCATGCTCGAGGCGGCAGCACAGCTGATGGCCACCTCACTGCAGCTCGCGGGGGCAGGCTGAGCAGCTGTGGCGCAGGGGCATGGCACACCGGCAGGCCAGCGGTGCTTCAAGAGGAATTTGTGGCAGGAGCGGTACCGGCGGAGGCGGTACCGGTGGCAGGGGTCATTTTTGTTTCGGTTGTTCACAGTCAATTCACGGAGTGTGGCTTTACAGTATCACATGTTACAATCACATACAACCTTGTATACACCGTGTACTTGTTTGGGGCCATGCAAGGCAGGAAGACAGGCAGACGACCTGAGGCTTTGGAGGGCAGGAGGGGCAGGGAGCTCAGCAGGCACCCAGGTCCAAGAAATCGCCCTTGGGTCTACATTGCGCGCATGAGGAAGCTCAAGCCCAGAGTTCCCTGCTCAAGCACACCGCACCAGCCATGCCATTGCAGCAACCCGAGCAGCGCAGGAATGCGGTGCACTGCACTCACTGCGGCGGCATCCCAGGGCCGTGTTGAGGCTGCAGAGGCGGCCTCAGAGGCGGCTGGCCCGTGTCGACGCCTAGCTGGCAGCCATGCGAGCAGCGCTGCAGCAGCAGCTGTGAGCAGATGCGGCAGCAATGCAATGTGGATAGAAATACATCGGCCAGTGCTGGCATCAAGACGACGCCCCTGCTGTAGTTGTATGCTGGGCCATGGTGGTCACAGATTGAATTATTTGCAATCAGTGAGTTCGGATGCCTCCTGCACAACGATCACTATTCACACAGATCACGCCGCAGCTCGGTAGTTGAGGACATGGCATGATGTGCGGTGCACGTGCCCGGAGACCACCAAACTTGGGAGCCACACTCCCACTGAGCACATTTGGGGCCCAGCCCAGCCTTGATGCACAACTTGCACCACCCCACCCCACCCTCGGGTGCCTGCTCAGTGATTCAGATTCAACATGATTTGGGTTGGCTCCAGAATGCTCGTCACCGGGCCAGGCGCAGCAGCAGGCAGAAGGTGGTGCAGGCATGCAATGAGGAATCTGCTGACGCTGCCAACTGCCCCCTGCCCCGCCGCGCCACTCAATGCCAAACGGCAGCCCCCGGGAGGCGGCGTTGAAGCTGCACGGCAGCTGAAGCCTCGCTGCAGCCGACCATGCCTTGGCCTGGGCCGCGCTACAGTTCATCCTTGCGTGCCGCCTTGGACAGGTCCCCCTCAATCTCCTCCTGCACACATGAGGGGGCCGGGGGCACGAGGGGGGCAGGCATGCGTGAGAAGCGGGCTGATTGGAGAGTTGGATGTTGCGCATGGAGGGAATGCGGTCGGCAGATCAGGCAGGGAAACATGTGTGCAGACCTGCCGACCGACAGGGAGTCAGGCGCTTGCACCGAGATGTGCGGCAGTACAGGCGTGGCCTCGGTTGCATATTGCGCCCACAGGAAAAGAGTACAAATGGTTGACAGGCAGGGCCCGTACACAGACAACAGAATAAGTTTTGTGGCGCCGCCAGTGGGCAGCAGGAGCACCCAGACAAGACAGCAGGCAAGGCCAGCCAGGTGCCGGTGCAGCTACAAAACCAATGCTCACCCCCACCCTGCCCACCATGCAGACCACCCAGTCTGCTCAAACTTGTGTGTGATGTCGCTGGAAGCAAACCCAGTGCTGCCTCCCCCTGCACCAGCCACTCCCCGCCCCGCACACTCTCTGGTGCATGCCACTTTCAAGACAAAGCGCCACACAGGGCACCAAGGGGGGCCCAGGCGCTCACGTTCATGATGTTGTACAGCTCACGTTCACGATGTCAGACAAACCAAAGTCATGCCCCCCTCACACATTTACACACATGCGCTGGAACCTCACGACACAAAGGAAAGCACAGGGAAAGCGCACTCACATTCATGATCTCACTGAGGTCGAATTCCTCCTCTTCCACCGCCGCCTCCGCGCCGCCGCCCTCCGCCTCGCCGGCACCCGCCGCCGCCGGGAAGTCTGGCAGGCGCTGCAGTGGCATGGTGCGCACCTTGCCCGAAAGCAGGCCGTCCAGCCACTCGGAAATGGAGTCCTGCGGGGCCCAGGAAAGGCAACAATGTGGTTGAGGGTTGAGTGCGGAGGGCAGCAGTGTGAGAGGAGCGGTGTGGAAGTGTTTGGGTGGAAGCATGATGTTGTTCAAGAGCAATGTCAGACAGGTGTGACCCAAATCTCAATCCATCAGCAGGCCCCCGCCTGCCAGTTACCTGTCCCATCCACCAACCATCTCAGTAGCAACAATCAAGAAGCCGTGAGGCCCACCTTGTCGAAGCGTCCCGTCATGACCGCCGACCGCTCCTTGCGAGGGCTGATCGCCACCAGGGCCGGCGCCTGCCCCGCATCCACACCCAGCTGCCCAGCAAAGCCTGCCGCCCCGCCCTGAGGGGAGGCCTGGAACCAGGCAAAGTGCAGCGGCTGCTCCGCACGCCCCGCAGCCGCGCCGCGCAACACCTCAAGCTGCGCTGCCTGCGGGGGGGAAGGGTGGGTGG
>JTEE01000216.1:16077-35914 GCA_002896455.3 Chlorella sp. ArM0029B | reverse complement strand
TGGGTGGGTGGGTGGGTGATAAGAGGGCAAGGCTGCAACAGCGATGAGCCATGGTGCAGAGAAAGTATGCGTATACAGCAGGGCGGCGCCAGGGCGCAGGGTCCCTGGCAGCACCGCCTGCTGCACCGCACCCCTGCCCATGCGCTGCGCCCGCCTGCTGCCGATGTGCAGGCGGCACGACGCTGCCAGCACGACACTGCCCGCTCTCCTGCCCCTGCGGCACTGCAAAGTGCTCCTGCAGCGTCGCTGCTTGCAGGCAGGTGCCACGCCGCGCTGCACCAAGGCGTCCAGTCGGCCCGTCAACCAAGTGTGACTGCGCCAGCCTGGCAGCCAAGCAACCATGCATGCCTGCCTGCCCACACCCCCACCGCTCCATGCAGCAGCGGGGGTCAGCAGGCGTGCCAGCCACGCGGCCGCCCGCTGTGCAGCCCGCTGTGCAGACAGCCCGCTGTGCAGCCCGCTGTGCGGCCAGCCAGCTGTGCAGGCCCTGGTCACTGCTGGTCCGCACCGTGCAGGAAGGATGACAGCAGGTCGCGAATGTCTATGAAGCCGCAGACCTCGGGTGCCTTGTCCTTGTCGGCAGAGGGGGAGGCGGGGGCCTCACTGGAGGCTGCCACCACGACGGGGGCAGACAGGATGCGGTGTGCCGCCAGCACCTGCGCACACGGGGATGCAGCGGGACAGGGCGAGTGCGGTGCAGCTGTGTGAGCCCTGCCTTCTGCGGGCCTGCCCCTTCTGGGCGGTGCGGCTGTGCTGCCAGCTGTGAGAGCTGCAGCAATGGTGCGTGGATGTTGGGCGAATGCCGCGGCAGACCTGCCGGCTCGGGTTGCGGCAGTGCCGACCCTAGGGCACCCGCAGAGCACTGGCAGCAGCCAGGCGCAAAGGGCACGAGCACCATGAATTTGCAGCCCCTCCACGCAGAGCCCCGCGACATGCCTGTCAACCAGTGTTCAGCTGCCAAGGCCCTGCTGAAGTGGGCATATTCACGCCACCGCCGCTGCCGCCTGCCGCCCGTCCGCCCGCTCTGGCCCAGCCGTCTCACCCGCAGGGTCTGGTCCACCGACGCGCTGTCCTTGATGTTCACCACATGCTGAGGCCTCAGGACAGCCTGCAGCTTAGTGCCCGAGAGCAGGCTGCGCACTTGGTCTCTGTCCGTCGCCATGGTGCTTGTGGGCCGGTGCCCGTCTCGGGATGATACGGAGGCGGTAGAGCCTCAAACCAGTGTGTCACGAGGCTGCTGGGCCTCCGGTTGGGGATGGCGATGGCGGAGCCCGCGGGACTGAGGGCTGTGCAAATCGGTAACTAGTATGCAGTGATCGCAGGGCTTTTTGCGTTTCTGGGCTGCGCTTCGCGCTGCACTCGGGGCCGGGATGCGGCGGCTGACACGGCAGCGATGCGGTGCCCAATTCTCATAGCTGGCCTCCTCTCCAATACGCCACACTCCTTTGGGTCTGACTGAGGTCTCGGTGTCTCGATCTCTGCGTGCAGTGCAGCAGTTTGGGACGAAGAGGCCTTCTTTGGACTTGACGCCTGCTTCCAGCCGGCGCGCCAGAACCCAGGTAGACCCTGAACTTCTGCATGGTTCATAATTGCTGCGCTGGGGCGCAGGGAGCGCACGGGTCAGCCGTGAAGGTTGCCGCCGCGTGCCGCGCGCCGCCGCCGCCGCCGCCGCCAGGTGTACTGGTGGCGCTCACACGGTTGATGGACTGAGTTTGGGGACCAATTGCGACAGCGCCACTTGCGCGGGCAGTCTTGGAGGGTGTGGGGAATCTTGACATGGTCCCCCCCATCGAGGATATGTCGGCCCGGGGCGCAGTGCCTATCGGGCCGGCAGGGAAGTCTGGAATGCACGGGGGTGCGTAGAAGCGGCAGCGCGGCCGCACACCGCAGGCAACCTGGGTCGGCCTCCGGACGGCTGTCGTGAAGCCTCAGGCATGAACCACACGGGGTGTCCTCCAACCCGCCGCTCCCCTTTCAACCCACTGTTCAGTTGGCCAGGGCAGCATGGAGGGGCAGCCCCCCGGCGGCATCGCCCGCGTCACCGACTATGGGGAGCAGCCCAGCAGCAGGTGTGGGTACTGCAAGCAGCGGGGCAGCGTCACCCACGGAATGATGGCACACACGCTCAGCGCAGAGGCGTACCAGGAGCTCATAGACAGGTGAGAGAGGCTGGCGGGGGGCCTGCACGTGAATGACGGGCTGGTGGGCAGGCTGTTCTGTAAATGCTTGGCAGGCTGGTGGAATGCACGGTGGGGTGACCCGAGCAGAGGTTCAGAGCATGCAGCATGGTGCCCTCACACCCCACCCGGCACTGTCTGGAGAGGGGAGCGACGCTGCCTGGATGTGCATGCAAGCAAGTAGCTGCCTGCCCCCTGCCATGCCCTGCCTGGCCGGTGCAGGGGGTGGCGTCGCAGCGGCACCTATGTCTACTTTCCCATACATGAGCGGTGCTGCTGCCAGCTGCTGACCATTCGGCTGGATGCCACGCGCTACACGCCAAACAAGGAGCAGGTGGGCAGGCGTGCCAGGAGGGTGGGGGCGCAGGTTGCGGGCTTGCAGAACGAGCACTGCCTGCTTGTGAGTTGCAGGTGGGGAACGTGGTGTGCGTCAGGCTGGCGCAAGGAGGCGCATGAGTGTGTGCGGTGCTGCAGGCGCAGTGCTGCGAGGCTTGTGCCTGTGAGCAGAGGGTGCAGGTCTAAGACTCCCGTGCCCCACAGCCGCGCCGCCCCCTTGCCCTGTCGCCTTTCCCCCCCTCTTGCAGGGCCGGGTGAAGCGGCGGTGGCTGGCCTATCTGGAGGGTGCGCCGCTGCGTGGCGAGCAGCAGGAGCAGCCGGCAGCGGGACAGGGGACGGCGGCGGTGGCAGCAGGGGCACCCGGCAGCCCCCGCGTGCTGCCAGGTGGCAGCCCCAAGCGCCCCCACGACGACCTGGCAGACTGGTACCAGTTGGGCCTCCAGCTAGAGGGGCAGCAGGGGGACGGCGATGGGGCAGGGGGCAGCAAGCGCTCCCGCCGGGGCGCTGCCGGGGGTGCTGGGCAGCAGTCGGGGGAACAGGATGTCGCTGCCTGGGGTGGTGGGGGCGAGTCTGGGGATGGGGATGGGCATGATGCGGAGGAGCGGCCCGCACGCGGCGCCTCCCCTGCCAGCCGGCTGAGCGAGCACTTGCAGCAGGCGATGGCAAGCAGTTCGCTGCACTGGCAGGGGAGCGGGCAGCTGGAGATGGATGGCCAGGAAGCGCAGCAGCCACTGCAACAGCCGGCGCAGCAGCAGACGGCGCAGCGGCCACAGCAGCAGCAGCAGCAGCACTGTGAGGCAGGCGGGCTCGGCGGCGAGGCTCGACTGGCGGCGGCGCTGCAGCAGGCGGTGCAGCAGGCGGTGTCTGGCGGACAGCTGCCACCCGCGGCATACCCACGCCCCAAGGTGCAGCAGCCCAACGCCAAGCAGCGCAAGCTGCTGCCGCCCGCCGTCACCCACACCACCGCCTTCACTCTGGCAGTGGCTGCCACAGCCTCCAAGGCGCAGGCAGCTGGCAATGGGGGGCCGGCGCGGGCCACGGCGCAGGAGGTTGCGGCGCTGCTGCTGCAGCTTCTGCCTGCTGAGCTGGCTGCGGGGGCGCAGGAGGCCAAGGGGCACCTCAACTTCTCGCTGCCACAGCTGGCAGGGGAAGCGGGGGCGGCGGCGGCACCAGAGGCAGCAGAGGCAGCGGCAGGCGTGCCGGCAGCAGCAGCAGCAGCTGCGGCGGCAGGTGGGGGCGGCGCAGCTGAGGCGGCCACACACAAGGGAAAGCAGGCCAAGCAGCAGAAGCCCAAGCAGCAGCAGCAAGCGCGTGGCAGAAGTGGTGCGGCGGCTGGTGTGCCACGTGGCGTCCCGCCCCACTTTGAGCTGCGCACCCTGCCAAGCAGCGACCCCTCTCTGGTGGAGGTCGAGTTCCCTCTCTTCAAAAAATACCAGGTGGGGCTGAGAGAAGGGGGTGGGAAGGAGATTGGGAGGGCTGCTGTATTAGCAGAATAAAGTGCAACACCGGTGGGCGGTTCCCGGGACTTGAGGGCAGTACCGCCGCCAGCTGCAAGGCTATAGGGTTTCGGGTTCAGGGTACCAGCTGTGAGATGCTTGGTGATACAGTGGAGTGGTGATTTGCAGAGCCTTATCTGCACAGTCACTGCGACTGCACGTTCTGGTGCCCTCAATCCTCTTCTCCGCATTTCGGCCAACCCTACTGCCCTTCTCCTGCTCTTCTCACGTGGCGCCCCAGGCCTCACCCTCCAGCAAGTGTTAGGGAACTTTAAACCCACCATGGCAACACACCCCGGCGAGGCCTCACCCGCTTCCCTCTCCTTGCCTTGCCCTTCTGTCCCCTCCCTCAGCCCCGCCTGTAGTTAGAGACCCCAACCACGAGCCCAGCAAGGCGTTACCATCGCTTCTGCCCCCATACCCCTGCCCAGACGTCCCTTCCCCTCCACCTGCTCCCGTTCCCATCAGCCCCGGCCTCCCCCGCCCCTGCAGGTGTTGCACCACGGCGACAAGCCGGGCGACGTGTCCCCCTCATCCTTCCAGCGCTTCCTGGTGGACACACCCCTCAGGCCTGTGGGGCCACACCAGTACCCGCCAGGTGCATGCCCGCCTGGCTGTGTGTGTATGTGTGTGGGGGGGACGATGTACAGGGTGTGGGGTTTGCGAGATGGGCGCAGCTACGTGCAGCAGCAGCGGGAGCAGGGAGGTGGCATTGGGAGCGTGCACGCTGCCGTGCTGGGAGGCTGGTGTGGAGGCCCGCTGTTTGTGGTGCCCATGTGGCCTTTCAGGGAGCTGTTGCAGCAAAGTGAGCGCACAGCGTCAAGGGCAGCCCGCCAGGGATCAGAGCTTGCATGACACCATGTCACGGCACCCATCACTGTCGCTTCCCCTGTGCTTCCTGGCTGCCTGCAGGCGACTGCCCTCCGCTCGGCTTTGGCTCCTTCCACCAGCAGTACTGGCTGGACGGTGAGGCGGTACCGCTGCCGCTGCTCTGTGGGCAGCACAGGATAGTAGGACGCTGGGTGCCGTCCAGTACGGCCCTTTGGCGCAAGCATTCGCTGCCCACCGTGTGCACCGCGCACCCCTGCCTCTGTCGTTCCCACGCGCCCCGTCCGCCACCCCTTTCCTCACCTGCACCTTCCCACCTCTCAATGTGCGCCCTTCGCAGGCCGGCTTGTGGCTGTCAGCGTGGTGGACGTCCTGCCCCGCTGCCTCTCCTCCGTCTACCTCTTCTGGGACCCGGGTGGGTGGGGTGGGTGTGCATGGGTGGAGTTCGTTGGTGGGCAGGGGCTGGCGCTGGTACGGCGGACACCCCTGCTCTTGGCACCTGCGTGTGCTTTTTCAACAGCCCACTCGCTAGCCGCATCTTCATTTACCGCTGTGCCTCCACACTGCCTCCTCCCCTCTCCTCCCCGCCCCGCTCCCCACCCCATCTTGCTTCTGCCCACCCACACCATGCCCACCTGTGTGTCTGGCTCATCCCACTCTGGCGGCCATCCCCCCGCAGCCTGCCCAATCCACACCTTCTGCTCTCACCTCCCCGCTTGTTCGCCGCCCCCCTGGGTGCCCGCAGACATGGGCCCCCTGTCCCTGGGCAAGCTGACATCTGTGCTGGAGATTGAGTGGGTGGCGGAGGTGCAGCGGTCCTGCCCCTCCCTGAGGTACTACTACCTGGGGTACTACATATACAACTGCCACCGCATGCGGTACAAGGTGAGAATGCGTGCCCTCGTGACGTGTGCGGGGTTTGCGTGGGGGCGGTTACAAGGCAGTGGGAGCATGGAGTGGTGCATGCTCGACTTCCACCAAATGCGGTACACAATGGGGTGCATGACAGAAGCACCACGAGTGAGGGAAAGGGGGACAGTACAGGGCTGTGGGGCTGTAGGCAGCGCCTGCAGCGTGTTATGACTGCCGCGTTTGGGCGCCGCATCTGGGAGCCTGCCACCCCACCAACCCTCCGCCTGCTGCTGCCCTCTGTATCATTCGTCCGCCCCCCGCAGGGCGACTATGGCCCCAGCGAGCTGCTGTGCCCCAAGAACAAGTGCTGGGTGCCCCTGGACCGCATTGAGGGCAGCCTGCAGCAGGTGGGGACCAGGGCTGGACGGTGGGGAGGGCAGTGCTGTGCTGCGCAGGCCAGATTAGTGATTGGTGGATAGGTGGATGCATTCGAGTGCTGTGCAGGCCAGGTGGGCAGCAGGCTGGCGGCGGCACTCTGTGTCCGGCTGCAGCTGTGGGGGAGATCACAATGGCGCTGATGCAAGGCAGGCAGGCGCCGGCTGGCCGGTTGCTAGGTGTGCTGCTGCCACCTTCCCTTCCCGCCCCTGTGTTTACCACCTGCACAAGTGATGCCAGCTGCAGCGGGCTGCCACACCTGGACGCCATCCCCATAACCTCGCCTCCCATGTTTCTCCATCTACACGTATCCCCATGGCCCCGCCCTTCATTCCACACCCCACCCCACCCCACCCCGCCTGCAGCCCGGCATGGTTGCCATTTCGGAGCTGCCGGGTGCCCTGGAGGGGCTGGGGGAGGAGCACCTGGTGGACCCACACACACACACGCCCCTGCGCCCCCTGCGCCAGGTGACAAATTTGGCATGATTGCATGCTCGACTGGAAGTACCGTGTGACTCCAGTCCAAAGGAAGTTGAGGGCCCTGCAACAAAGGGTGCTTGCTGGAAGCACTGAGGCTAGACTGGACTAGACCTTCTGGCACCGTTTGGCCGCCCGACTGGCACACCCAGCCAGCCTGCCTGCCTGCCCATCACCCTGCCTGTCTGCCCATCACCCTGCCTCGCACTTGCCTGCCTGCAAGCGCAGTCGCTCGCTTGCCTGGGCATCCACCCATCCCACGCATCTAGAGGCACTAGCCCATGCACTGCCCGCTCCAGCAGTGGATCCCGGCCCCTCGTGGCCAGGGCGCTCTGGACACACCTGCCCTGACCCGCACATCCTTGCCCGCCCCTGCCCTCCCCCTGTGTGCAGCCCAGCGAGGAGGAGCTGTCGTCCTGCAAAATCATGATTCGCCACCCCAGGGGCCACATGGTGCTCACGCTGGGGTGAGGGCAGGCACCTGTTCTGCAGGCAGCTTGTCGCACCCTGTACTACGGGCACAGCAGCATCACCATCGTGGTCACAGCACAGCTGGTGCCAGCATGTGGAACCGTGCCCACACACGCCTCCGCACACGTACCAATTATGCGCTTCTTTTTTCAACACACGCACCCGCTCTCACTGCGGCCCGCCCTCCTCTCGCTTACTCTACTGGCATTCACCCCCCCCCCCCCCCCCCCCCNCCCCGCCTCTTCTTCTGCTGCTCCGCCCTCCTTGCTGCAGCGACCTGGAGGCACGCGGCCTGGATGAAGAGCAGCTGAGTGCGCTGGAGGAGCAGCTGGGGCCGTGGTACAGCAGGGCGGGGGCGTGGGCAGCCGACCTGACGGCTGTCACTATCGCCTGATTGATGCCCTGCCCCGCCTGCTGCGCTGTGCTCCTCAGCCACACGTGCGCAGCACTCATGCCCGTGCAAGCGTTGCCGCTTCCGGTTTGCTTAGTAGACCCACCAACTCACGAGTCTTGCCGGCTGGGTCCACTTTTACAGACACTATGGTATCATAGGATTGGCACATGTCGTGTGCCGGTTTAGGGTTTAGGGTTTTAGGGTTTTAGGGTTTAGGGTTTTAGGCCTATCGGTCGCGCGACACACTGCCCTCCCCGGTCCTGCGCCTGCTCGGCTGCTGTGCGCTGCCTCTTACACATGGTGCGTATCAAGTGCACCTGCTCTAGGAGTCTACGCAATCATGTAAAAAGCACAGTGTGTGCACTAGCAGGCGAAGAGGAATGACGGGGGTAACGAGCAAGCAATGAATGGGTAGGGAAACTAGGGAGGGGATGCGTGCTGTGGTGCAATCGGGGGTGCACCCTGGGCAGGGTGCGACGCTGGTGGGGACACAAGAGCCTCACAGGCAGATGATACAGTGATTACTTGAGGAGAGAAAGCAGTACACTGGAAGGGGGAGGGGTGAGTCGTTTGCTGAGAGGTACAACCAACAGACGGGGGGCCGTCGGCTGCTGCCGTCGACTTGCTACACCAGAGGGGCTGGCAGGCAGGCACCCCCTTGGTTGCAGGGGACCGCCAGACGTGCTGCAAGCCGCACAGCAGGCATGACACTCACAACTCCATCCGACCAAAGCACTTTTTTTAAACAGATAGGGACATACGCACAGACAGCACAGTACAGGTATGCAGGGCGCCAACTCCAGCAAGCGCCCATAGTGCACACCAGGTTCAGACAACGTCACGTCTACCCACACAGACGCCGCCCGGAGTGGGCTGGCAGAGGCAGGCCGGGCGGCTGCTGATGGCGCCGCGTCGTGGCACCATCGGGGCCAAGATTCAGGCCTGCATTCATGCCTCGACAATTGCCGGCCTAGAGCTCCTCCTTGGGTGCCTCTTCCTCTCCCTCTGCAGCCAGCAGCTCCTTGCGCAGGTACTGGTACAGCGTGGCGGTGGAGGCTGCCACGTCATCGGGGGACACATACTCCAGGGGGGAGTGGCTGTTGCCGTCCCTGGCGGAGCGGGGAATGGGCAAGGAGAGGAAGGCGAGGAGGCACGCGGTTGGCGGGTTGGCGGGAGCGACAGGGCGGCATCACTGAATTGGTCATTCAACAGCACTGCAAGGCAGCGGGCCCTCTCGCTATTGCATGACGCCCACGCAGCGGCCCTTCCAACCCATCCTGCACAAGCCTCCCATGTCTCCAGCGCGCAAGAACCGCGCCCCCCTTGGTTACCCAGGCCACCACTGCATGCGCCTTCTTCGCACGCAGCAGCCCACACACGAGCGGGCACGCCCTCCCCTCCCGTCCCGTCCCGCTCACAGGCAGCGCACAAACAGCATGCCCATCTTGGTGACGGGTGCAAACACCATGGCGTCGTGCCCCGCACCGCTGACCAGCACGGGCGGCTTGCCGTTGCACTCTGCGGGCAGAGGGCACGGAGGGGAGGGTGGCCGGGAGGGGAGGTCAACGACGCGGGGGGAGGAGGGCAGCATGACAGGCGAGATGGCTGGTTTCGAAGACACCGATCGACAAATCGTCCTTCCAGGAGTGGTGGTTCACCCTCCAGGGTAAGTGTACACAATGGAAGGACGTCACAAGTCTAGACGGCCGCCTGCAGCCCCCCTAAGCGTGGGTAGCGGCTGGCGGCCCACCTGACTTGCTGCTGTCGCAGGCGGAGGGTGTCTGGCCGTATGGGTCGGGGCTCAGTGGCGTGCGCTGCTTGAAGAGGCGCTGGGTCAGGGGCTCCGCCTCAACAGAGGCATGCATCAGGCTCTGCACGCGTGTGGGGGACAATGGGAGGTTAGAACCACAGCCGCAGTAACCCGCGTATGATAGTACAAGTCCTATGCAAGTCTGTCCAAGTCACCTCCCAATTCACCCCCCAAGTCTTCCGACTCACCCCCTGCATCATCCCTGGAGTGCCCACACCCCAGCAATGCCCCGCACCGATCGCCCCAACCTACAAATCAGATCCCCCCGGCCCACCTGCACCACTCCCTCGTCGCTCTGCACCGCGTCTGCCTCGTTCTTGGTGTTCAGCCGGCAGGTGAGGCCGCGGCGGGAGCAGACGGAGTGCATGGAGGAGTGGAGCTGGGAGATGACTGCAGGGGGGCAGGCGGGGGAGGGGGGCCGGAAAGGGCAGGGGATGTACGGATGGAGGGCAGAAAAGTGGGTGTGGTGGAACAAGGGAAGGGTGGGCGACTGTGGAGCGGGATGAGGAGATGGGCCAAGGAGAGTGGGCCAGGGCGGAGGCGGTGGGAACAGAGGTGGGCCAGCACACCGGTAGGCGCGCTCCTTCCCGCCTGTCGCCTCCTCTGAGCATCTCCCCAGAATCCTGCTGCCACCCGCTCGTTCCCCTGGCTATCTATACAAAAAAGGAACCTGGCCCAGCACCTCAGTCCAAACGCCTGTCGCTCACCCTGCTTGCGGTTGTCGTCCCAGCGTGAGCGGATGTCCACAGTGAAGTTCAGGTTGCTGCACAGGCAGGGGAGCGTGGGGACCAGTGGAGGGCAGCAGATTGAGAGGAGAACAGTCATTTTTTGGCAGCCGGAATCTTCCACATGGCCTCCCCCACACAATGGGAGTAGGGTTGCCATTGTTAAGGCCGACGGAGCCCCCACCAAACCACCCAGCGCCCACACTGACACAGAAAAGTGCAAAACATGTAGCGCCCGCCCACCCTGGGATGACGTTGCCTGCGTTGGGCCAAATGGACATGGAGCCCACGGTGCACACCAGGCTCTCGTCCCGGGACACAGGGCTGGGGCTGCAAAGGAAGGAGAGGGGGAGCGGCGGTGTAGCTGCAGGGATGGGGCGGGGATGCTGAGGCGACGGGGCAGGGCAACGACAGTGAGACTGAGCGCAGGGCCCTTGGGCAGACGGGGCGTGCACCTTTCATGCAAGTGCGTCCCGTTGCTCCCCCGTGCTCCCCCCCGTGCTTCCCTCTACATACCTGCCTACGTACGTACCTACCCGTTCTCTGCAGACGCTGGCTGCCACTCGTCCCTCACCCACCGTGACCCCGCTCTTCCCGCCCCACCTGGCCGCCTCCCCCTCGTAGCTGCCCCCGTTGCAGCTGCGCTCCAGGGCGGCCATGATTTCTGCGGCGGCGGCCATGGGGTCCTTGCGCAGCTTCATGGGAACCGTGCCCGCATGGCCCTGCAAGGGGACACAGGGCAGCACTTGCACAGTCATGAAGCTTGCCCCACTCCAACGCCCCTGCTTGTAGGCCAGTTGTAGCTGGCCCTCCCGACCATGCACAGGGCCGCCTTGCTACCACCAGCTCCCCAAGCGTCCCCTCTGCCGATCGTGCCAGGCCCCAATACCGCCCCACTCCCATGACATGTTCGTCCCGCCACCGCAACCTCCTGTGCCCTGCCCGACAGCATGGCATACACTCTCTTCCCCTCTGCCAACCCACCTGCTCCCCTTCGTTTCGTCCCTGCCTGCAGCCCCCTCGGCCCTCACCCCTCCACACTCTCCTGATCCCCATGCATCACAGGACAGCACACCGCCACTCCCCCCCCGCTCCCCAGCCAGCCACAGGAGCGCCCCACCTGCTCCCCAATGATCTCCGCTTGCAGCCGCGTCTGGCCGGCAATGGCGGCCACCGGGCCCAGCGGGCGCCCCGCAGACTGCAGCAGTGGCCCCTGCTCCATGTGAACCTCAACATACGCCTTGATCTGCGCGGGAGAGAGGCGGGGCGGGAACGTGGCAACTATTCAAGCAAAAACAGCATCAAGAAGAACAGCAAGGGCAAAAGCTGGTGACCCTGCTATATTCTTTCAAATACATGCCCGTAAAAACCGGTCCAGAATGCGACATCGCAGGACTGTGGCCTGGGGGGCACTTGCAGCAGGGCAGCAGTGTCACTTCTCTGCTGGCCCTCCCTCCAATGCCCCCCTCACCTCGTCGTGTGGGATGGCCATCTTGCGTAGGGAGGAGGGTGAGGGGTCGAAGCCGGCCATCTCCAGTGCCTCTGCCACGCTCACACCCGCGTGGTCCATGTTGCGCAGCACGCCTGCAGGGGAGGGGTGGTGGGGCGCGTGGATGGGTGGGTGGTGTGTTTATCGACGGACACACAGCCAGGTGGCAAGGCGGAAGGGTGCAGCCCAACCAGCATGTTCCTTTCAGGCAGGGCGGGCCAGCGGGCGGAGGCAGCCAAGTAGCGAGGCCGTCTGTTTAGAAACAATGAGGCCGGCAGGGCTTAGGGTTTTGAAGTTTAGGGTTGGACCCCACGCACCGACGTCTGCCAGCGTGCCCACCAGCGCCCGGCTGCCCAGGTAGGTGGAGTGGAACCTGGGAGGGGAAGGGGAAGGGAGGGGGCGGCACGCGGCAGAGGTGGGCAGGTAGGTGCGCAGGCGCAGGAGGCGCCACAAAGGCTGGCAGGGAGCTGGCAAGGAGGCGCGCACGCTCAGCACGCAGGCACTCATGCTGCTGGCATAACACCCATGGCACCCATAGCCGCTATGGTGTACAGCCAGAACTGTTTCCCCTCGATTTGAGGCAATGCTCCGTAAGGGGTATGGCTGAGCTGACCTTGCCTAGGCAAGACCGCTCATCCGTGCCGGAGAGGGCTGTAAAGGGCAAACTCCCACAGTAAAGGCTGCCCCGCCTCCTCGCTCACCTCACCCCCTCCTCATCTGCAAACCCGATGACACGCACGGGCGTGCTGATCAGCTGGGAGGCCTGCCCCTGGTCGTACAGCAGCTCCGCCAGCTCAACGGGCTGCCCAGACGCCCTGCTGGCTGCCACCGCCGCCTCCACCTCCTCCGCCGTCACCACGCCCTTGCTCACGGCGGCCTGCAGGAAGCACGGGGGGAGGAGGGGGGACGTGCAGGGTGTGGGGGAGTGTGAGGGAGGGGCGGGCCAAGGAATGCGTGGGTGGGTGGGCAGGCAGGGTGGGGTTGAGGGCGCCCTGCTGCACCTCCTCTGCCGGTTTCGCCGTGCTCACACCTGTTTAGGAAGGTCTTGTTGACGGCAGGTGGGGTGGCGTGATGGGCAATCAAACAGGAGGCCTTGGGTTGACCCCCCTTGGGCTGAAAGTGAAACCAAGACTAGAAGAGGGCGGAACCTGACCCCTCGGAACAGCAGGGCTGGCCCACGAAACAACTGCGCTGACCCCCGCTGACCCCGCAACATAGCGAGGCTGACCTCGAACCAGTAGGGCTAACCCGTGCTGCGCCCCCCCCAAACAGTGTGGGTGACCGCCGCAGAACCCTCGAAACAAATTGGGCTGAACCACGCTGACACCCCAAAACAGCGGGGCTGATACTGCGTTCTGGCTGGCTCGCCCACCCACCCCCGCCTGGCTGCCTGGCCACCTGCTCACCCAAGCCAGGCAGGCACTCCCTCAACCCACCCTTCCTGCCATGCACCACCGCACTCACCCCTCACCCCTTGATCACCCCCGCACACCTCTTCTTATCTGTCCCAGCATGCCTCCATTGTGGCAACGCCCACCATGTTGCCCAGCCCCCTGCCTCCTTCAAACCCAACCCCAGCTGCTTCCCCTCCCTCACCTCCAGCAGCAGCGTCTTGACAGCAGCAATGCCCGCTACAATGCCCAGCGCCCCATCATACTTGCCCCCGTCCACCACGGTGTCGTAGTGGGAACCAATGAGGATGGCAGGGGCCTTGGGGTCTGCAGAGTGGGCGGGGGAGGTTTGCAGTGGCATGTTTGAAATGCGGAGGAGCAAGTGGAGTGGGAGCGGCTGGCGCCAACAAGATAGCCGGGGGCCATGGGGTCAGAGGTGGTGTATGCCGGACAGAGTGGAAGAGGGTGTGTCGATGTTTGCAAGCACATAGAATGGCATGGCACGGATTGGTAATCGACCTGCTGCGTGAATGGACCTGGATTTCGCAGGGCACACTATGCCACAAGATTGTTGGCACGCCAGCCGCCCTCTGTGCTGGGCGCCCCACACACAGCCGGCAGCAGCAGTAGCTGGTACCTTGTGCAAGCAAACAAGCGGGCAGCGCTCACCCATGCCCTCCACCACGCCATGCACATTTGCCACCTGGTCAGCCCATGTGCGCATGCCCGCATACGCCATCCACTTGCGCAGCTGTCGGGAGTGTGGGTGCAGGGGCAGGGGCAGAGGTAGGTGGGCGATGTGGTAAGCATGGGCAGATAGTGTACAACAGGCAGTACAAGCACCCTGTTCGAAGTGTGACAGTGTCCCACAGAGTGCACTCCCGGCACAGCATGCGGCCCTGCAGAGCCCTGCCACCCCTGCAACCAGCCGGCGCCTCCCGCTAGATGCCAACCCCAGTGCCCACACTCGCACCTTGCCTGCCGCCCGGCGGTGGGCGGGGCTGAGGAAGGTGCGTGTCAGGCTGCCCTCCGTATCAGTGATCTGCAGGGAGGCAGGGGAGGTGACGGCACGATGCAGGGCAGGGATGTGGAAGGTGGGGGAGCAGCCGGCAGGAAGCTGGGCAGCCGCCACAGCGTGCCAGCCGTGCCCTAGGTCAAGCTGACCCAGCCTAGCCCTTGCTGGGGAGTAACTCACGTTGCCGAGGCACTGCAACATGTCATTGGGCTCGGCGTACAGCAGCTGAAACAGCGCAGCATCGGACAGCCCCGATGGCCGGTCAGCAGAGGGCGGCGTGAGTGCTGCCGTCGCCGCCAGCGGCAGGCAGGCCGCGCCTAGCGAAACCGCTGCCAGCAGCAGCAGTGTGGCGGGCCACATGCGGCCGCTGCTGTTCAATTTAAGAATGCTCATAGTTGCTTGCAACCTGGGAGGAGGCCGCAGGCGCACCGCCAGATGCGGGCCAACTTTTTGTTGGGCGACCGACGGTTCTGGGCCCACGGAACAGGGTCAGAGGCGCTGCGAGACAGCCACCTATACTGCTTAGATGCACGCTGGGTGAAGGGCTCGCTGCAGCAGACCAGCAGAACCGCTGTGCTGCGGTCCTGCTGTGCCTTGCGTGCTGCGACGCTTCGCCAGGTCCGTCCTTCTGATCTGGCAGCGCACGCACGATCCAAGGCACCCAGAGCCTTATTGGCAGTGCGGCATCGTCCTCAGCGAGCCCGAGCGCCTGTCTCAACGCGGAGCTGGGCCGGAGCCCTAACGGGCGCTTGCATTTCCTCATGCGGAGTGAGCAACCTAATTAGAGACCGTCGGCACCGGCATTGGACTCGCCGAGGCGCCCACAAACATGACCGTGTCCTCAGAGGCGCAGCCTCTGCAGCGGGGCCTATCGAACGTGGCTTTTCACGAGGGCAGCCAGGTCTGGGTGCCGGTGGAGGCCCCGTCAGGGCGCCTCACTGTCGCCAAGCCCAAGGCCGCCCACCAGTGGCGGCGCGGCGTGGTCCAGGTGTGTACCTCCCTTCAACTCTTGTGCTCTGCCCAGCATGCACTGCATTGGCTGGCGTCCCTACCCCGGCATGAGGCAGGGGCATAAAACTTGCAAGGCTTTCGCTGCCGTGACTTGCTCTCGCAGCTGCCGTGCCTGGGCCGCCGTGCCGCAACCGCCAGCAACCGCAAGAGCCAGCTGTGGCTGCCTGTGGGCGCCGGTGCCTGTAAACTGCAACGTGCCCAACCGTTGCACCCGTGGTTCAGGCTGTGCACAAGCAGCCCAATGGGGAGCCGCTGCTGGCTGTGCGGACTGAGGAGGGGCACGAGCTTGGCGGGGTGCCCGCCGGAGACTGCTGCCTGCAGGTGTGGGGGGCAGGGTGTGGGGCTGCTGCCGGCTGAGCCAGCGGGCAGGCAGCCCTGTCGATGCAGGACTTGATGGGGCCGCGGAGGTTGCCTGAGATAGGGTTCAGCGTGCGCCGCAGTCTGGGTGCCTCTGCTGCGATTCTGGCAGCCCCTGCTGTGCTGTGCCGTGCGCCGGACTGCCGCCGCCATGCAGCACTGCGAACAGCCCACAACAGCCGCTTGCCTGCCTGAATATCGGGGTGCCTGTGCCACCGTACCAGGCAGCCTGCCTGGATGTTTGCATTGCAGGGCGGGTTGCCAAACAGGCAGCGATGCGACACAAGTGTGGTGTCCACAATCACATGCACTTGAATGCAGAATGAGCGTGATGACACGGTGGATGACCTGGTGAAGTCGGATCACCTGCACGAGCCAGGGTGAGGCTGGCACAGGCTGCGGGGGGCGGGCAGGGAGGCAGGCCTGGGGGGAGGAGAGGCAGGGCATGCTTTGACTGTGACAAGTGACAGCCACAACTGCTCCTGGCAGGCTGTTTGATGCAGGCCAGGCGCTGCCTGGAGTGGTGGGTTGCATGTTTCAAGAGAGGGCCCATCTGTGGAAACCCCAACTTGTGGGGCCGCTGCAAGCCTACGCCGCTGTGCCTGTATTTGCATACCCCGCCTGCCCGCATCACGTCCTGCCACCTCACCTCGCTGCTGCCAGCTACCCCACCTCGAACCGACCCCTCCCCACCCCCGCAGCATCCTGCACACGCTGCGGGTGCGCTATGGCCTGGATGCCATCTACACATACTCTGGCAACATCCTCATTGCGGTGAGCTGCAGTTGGCTTTGTGATTGGATGAGGCGCTCATGGGGCTGTCTGCACGCTTTGTAGGCCGGCGATGTGCACCCCTGATGGCTGGTAATGGCAGCAAGCAGCTGGCGCGCTCTGCTGGCGGCATGCTGGCGAAGGACGCATCTCCCGCCTTGCGTATGGCACAGCGGGCGTCCCATCTCTGCTGCCTGCCATGCATGGGGCACAACCGCCATGTCCCGCCCTCCTGCCCGCAGGCCAACCCCCACAAGCGGCTGCGCCAGCTGTACGGGCCGCGCATGATGGGGCAGTACAGGGGCGTACCGCTGGGGGAGCTGAGCCCACACGTGTACGCCATTGCTGAGCAGGTGAGGGGGGGCGGGGGCCAGGGAGGGGCCTGGGTGGCAGCAGGCACGAGGGGTTACAATATAAAATAACTTTTGGATAAGGGGGATGCTGCGGGCCGGGACGCTTGCAGGGGCAGTGCGGCTGGCGCAGTGCGGTATGGCAAGGGAGAGCAGGGCGTGGTGAGGTGTTGTGAGGTTCTGGATGGCAGGTAGGGCAGTCGTCTGAGAGTCGAGCTGAGCGAGAGCTGCACACCATGGAGGGCAGGTTGAGGAGTTTAGGGTTTAGGGAGGGAAAAACCCTAAACCAAAAACACTACACCCTAAAACCCTAAAACCAGCGGTCCCCCCACCTGCCACTTGTCCCTCCCAGCTGACTGCTCTCCCTGTGCCCCGCTGTGCCCTGCTGTGCACGCTGTGCTGTTGTGCAGGCGTATGCTGCCATGATGATGGATGAGCAGCGGCAAGCCATCCTGGTCAGCGGGGAGAGCGGGGCGGGCAAGACGGAGAGCGCAAAGATGGTCATGCAGGCGAGGAGGGCCGGGGGAGGGGCTGGTAGAGGCGGGGTGAAGAGGCGGGGGTGAGGGGGGTTGCAGCCGGCTAATGTGGTTGGACAGCTGGCTTGCATCCTTGCAGCCAGCAGTGCACTGGTTCACGCTGCGGGCTCATCAGCTTCTGCCTGCTCTGCCTGGCTCGTCTGCCCAAGTACTCTGCCCTCCTGCCCATCGCCTTCTTTCCTCCTGCTCGCAGTACCTAGCTCACCGCGCCATGCCGGCGCACGCGCAGCACTCGCACCTGCACACGGGCAGCAGCGGGGTGGCACGCACAGCCAGCAATGGCCAGGCAGCGGCGGGCGGGGACAGGGGCCACGGGGGCGCCACAAACGGGGTGGAGAGCGCACCCATTGAGGAGCAGGTGGGGGCAGGGAGAGGGAGAAGGGGGGCTATCGGTTCCAGAGAGGTATGCTTCCAGAAGCTGGTTGGGGCACTGCTGCCTGCCTGCCCGTGAGGCTGAGGATGGAAGGCTGCCAAGCACAGGGGCGTCGGCAGTCAGGGTTGCAGGTTTCTCCAGATGATAGAGCTGCTTGGCTTGGGTGCTGCGGCTGCACAACCTCGTTCCCAGTGTGCGCAACCTGTTTCTGAGTGTGCGCGGGGATCTGTGCTGCCCTCACCTGCCCATGCTTGCTGTCCTCACCCGCCTGCCCATGCTGGCAGGTGCTGGAGTCCAACCCTCTGCTTGAGGCATTCGGCAACGCCAAGACCTCGCGCAACGACAACTCCTCACGCTTTGGTGGGTGGGGTTGGGCACTCCACCTCGTAGCCCTGCTATGCTGCTGCCACCACTGCCGTTGCCGCCGCTGCTGCTGCTGCTGCTGCTGCTGCTGCCTGCCTCGCTGCCTGCATATGCCGTTGCTGCTTGCGATGCAAAACCCCACCACTGGTACCTCTTCCTGTGCCCTCCCCACCGTGTTGCAGGGAAGTTTGTTGAGATAGATTTCGACGCCAGCGGGCGCGTGAGCGGCGCCAGCATCGCCACATATCTGCTGGAGCGGTGGGTGGGGCGGCTGTCAGGGCCTGTGTGAGGGAAGCTGTAGTAGGCCGACTGGGGTTGGAAGTCAAAATCACAGTAGGCACTTTACCTGGCTAACCCTACGCACTTCTGACCCGGCTGCCCCCTCTTTCTGCCCCTCCCATCAGCCCCTCAACCCATCGGCCCCTCCCCACCCCTCGTCCCCTTCCCACCCCACCCCCCATCTCTCCTCTGCAGCTCCCGTGTGGTCAGCATCAAGGCCCCCGAGCGCTCCTACCACATCTTCTACCAGCTGTGTGCCGGCGCCAGCGAGGAGCAGAAGGAGGAGATGGGGTGAGGCGGCGCCGGGGCGTGGCAGCTGACCAGGGTGCTGTCAGAGTGCCCCTGCAGGAGTGCTTCCTAGAAGAGCAGGGCCAGGAGTGCAGGACCATGAGTGTGCGCCTGCCGGCGTGTGCAGAGCCGGGCAGGCGCGAGGGGCTGCACCACTTTGTCACGCATGTCGACCCACTGTGAATCGCTGCCTGCACTCACGCGCCGAGCATCCACTCGTGTGACTGCCCGCAGGCTGGGCGGTGGCGCCTCCTCCTTCCGCTACCTCAACACCTCTGACGTCTACACACTCACGGATGTGGACGATGCGCAGGAGTTCAGGTGGAAGGGAGGGCATTGCATGTGGGGAGACAAGACGGGCAGGGTGTGCCGAGCCATGAGCGGCAAGGGCGGGGTGTCCTCTGTTTCCTGGTTTTGAGCGGGTGTTTCTGAGAGTCTGCATGCCGATACCAGTGTATGGCCCGCAGGTGGATCCTGCCACTGCTGCCTGCACGCTGCACGCCAACAGCTGTGCATCAACGACGCTGGGTGCAGGCACACGCTGGAGGCGATGCGCATTGTGGGGCTGCAGCAGCACCACGTGGAGGCAGGTGCGGCGGGCGGGTGGGAGGTGTGTCAAAGGGCGGGAGCGGTGCCTGCGGGTGGGAGGTGTGTCTGGGAGGGTGGGAGGTGTGTGGTCTGCGGGTGGGGAGCACGGTGCCAGCATCAGGGGCAGCTTCCTCATCAGGGGCAGATGCTTCGTTCCGATTGTTGGGGCAGGCCCCGAGGACCATGCAGCGGGGTGGGTGCCTGTCCAGCTCCTGCTGCGTCTGCCTGCTGGCGGCATGCCGCTGCGTGCCCACTCGGGCCACGTGCCTGCTGGCCCCCGTTTGCACCCCCCTTGCACCACCTACTCAACACTGTTTCGTCCCTGCCTGCCTGCCCCCCCGCCTGCTCTGCTTGCCCTGCCCCTCATCCCTGTTGCCCCCCCGCAGTTCTGCGCACGGTGGCGGGCGTGCTGCACCTGGGAAACGTGGAGTTCTCCAACAACAGCAGGTGGGACGAGCCGCAACAGTGCATTTGTTTGATTGAGTAGGTGTGACTTGGGGGATGCAGGCGCACACACGCATCCTCTGCCGCGGTTGCTTGCTCGCCTTGCCGGCCCCGCCTTCCTGCCTGCCGCCACATTCCTCCCCGCCCATGGCATCCTGCTGCGTGCTACCACCACCGCCACCGTGCAGGGACGAGGCGGGTGTTGAGGATGGGCCCAGCATGCAGGCCCTGGAGACGGCTGCCCGCCTGCTGGGGGTGTCGGATGTGGGGCTGGAGGCGGCGCTGACCACGCGCGCCATTGACGCGCGGGGGGAGCGCATCGTGAAGCGGCTGGACAAGGGTGGGTGGGAGGGCAGGTGGTGCGGGTGTGGGGTGGCAGGTGCGCTGGGTGGTGGGTGCGCTGTGTGGCTGCAAGCAGGGGTTGCTGGGTGGTCCAGGGGCAGTGGGTGAGGTTCGCATGGGGAGAGCGTGAAGGGGCAACTGGGGCTGTTGCACGCGAAAGCCCCACCCTTATGTGGCCTGCCCTCCTCCCTCACCTTTCCACCTCTCATGGAACTTGCAACCTCCCGCCCACCCCCT
>JTEE01000216.1:0-15987 GCA_002896455.3 Chlorella sp. ArM0029B | reverse complement strand
CTCCTCCCCGCTTCAGCCGACGCTCTCGAGTCCCGCGACGCCCTGTCCAAGACCCTGTACGCCCGCCTCTTTGACTGGCTGGTGGCCGCCATCAACAAGAAAATAGGGTCCCTGGGTGAGCCGAGGGCGACGAGGGATGGAAGGGTTGCGGCCTTGCGCTTGGAGGTG
Source organism: Chlorella sp. ArM0029B (assembly GCA_002896455.3). Lineage (NCBI taxonomy): Eukaryota > Viridiplantae > Chlorophyta > Trebouxiophyceae > Chlorellales > Chlorellaceae > Chlorella > Chlorella sp. ArM0029B. The sequence continues at coordinate 15,819 of JTEE01000216.1, read as the reverse complement.
CCGGCGGGCTGGGCAGCTGTGCGCAGGCAGGCCTGCAGAGTGCTGGCAGCTGCATTGGCAGCCTTGCCGTGCACTGGCCGCACCTTGACACCACACTCTGCCCCTCCAAACGCTGAACACCCTGCCAGGCTCTGGCGGATGCACCGGCACCAACTCCCGCCGCATTGGCATCCTGGACATCTACGGTGAGGGTGGGGCAGGAGGGGTGGGCTGGGTGGGGGGCTGCCTGCAGGGGGGGCCTTTGGCATGCCCAGGGCTGCTGGCATGGCGCTGTGGTGCTACGGCTCACTCCCTGCAGCGTTTGCGGCTGCCTGACCCAGCCCTGCCGGCACTTCAGCGGTGAGCAGGTGGCACAGGCCAGAGCGCTGGGTGTGGGTCTGACCACCGCTGCCTGCTGCCCCCCGCAGGTTTTGAGTCTTTCGACGTCAACTCCTTTGAGCAGCTGTGCATCAACCTGGCCAACGAGCGCCTGCAGCAGCAGTTCAACGCACACGTCTTCAAGGTGGGCTTAGAGGCGGAGAGGCGGGATAGGAGAGACGGGGCTGGTGGGCTGCTGTCCCATACGACAGTTGCTGGCTCTCCATGGACCTGAGATACAATTGATTGATTGTTGAATCAGCGATGGTGGATGGTTGGAGGTTAGAAGGCAGCTAGCTCCCACGGGTGTCGGGTGCTGGCAGAGCGGCCGTAGCCGACGCCTGTTACTCCCCCGGCTTTGCTGAGCCGCCCTTCTCGGCTGCCTGTGGTGCTGCAGGGGGAGCAGGAGGAGTATGCTCGCGAGGGCATTGCGTGGTCGTACATCGATTTCGTGGACAACCAAGACTGCCTGGACCTGTGAGGGGGGGAAGGGAGGGGCCTTGGGGGATGGCATAAGGCTGTTAAACGTAATCGACTCGAAAGGCCTGCCGGTGAAGCCCGGGCAGGCAGCGGTGCCCCGCCATCGGCGGTACTGCCTCTCTTTGCGTCGTGCTGCTGTACTGATATTGTGACAATATGTCGTGCTTGCTGGCGTTGCTGGGCTGCGGCCAGGAGCTGCCTCTGCATATGCTCCCTGCCTGCATCCAGACCTGCCGACTTGAACATCCACATCCCTGCACGCTGGCCCTGCTGCCCTGCAGCCTGGAGGGCGGCACCTCCAACCTGGGCGTGTTCCCCCTCATTGACGAGGCCTGCCGCCTGCCACGCGCCACATACCAGGTGTGTGGTTTGGTGGAGTAGGGGGCCTGCTCGGGCGGCTTGTGCACCAAGTAGCACCGGCACCTGTTCTGCCAACGCTGTGAATGCCGGCCCAGTCTTTACACATGCATGCACATGCCGTCCCCCATCCTGGCATACCCATAAATCCCCCGCCCCCACTTCCCCACACCTGCCCCCGCAGGACCTTGCCCACACGCTGCGCACGCGCCTGGCGGGGGCGCCGCGCTTCTCTGCCCCCCGCCGTGCCCAGCACGCATTTGGTGTGGAGCATTATGCGGGGGAGGTGGTCTACACCACCGAGCAGCTGATGGACAAAAACAAGGTGAGTGAGCCTGCACTAGTTTGTGTGGCAGGTTGCGCTCTTGTGTGGGCGGGTGTGGACGGGTGGAAGCGGAGCGCTCGAGGAGGAGGTGGGTTGCTCGACAGAGCAGCGGCTGAACAAGCGCAAGGCGGGGTCTGGAGTCTTAGTGTGCCCTGCTACGACCTGCTACACACCCCGCAGGGTTGCACTTCACACCCGCTGTGCTGCTCCATTGCCCATTGTTCTCGTGGTCCCCCGTGGTCAACCCCACCTCCCCCTTCTGTTTTCTCCCTCCCCCCNCCTCCCCCCGCCTCCAGGACTTTGTTGTGGCTGAGCATGCGCACCTGCTGGGCAGCAGCGAGCTGATCATGATTCGAGAGCTGTTTGCGGCCGATGCTGCTGCGGCTGCGGCGGGCGGCGCGGCTGCCGACTCCATCCGCACCTCTGCCAGCAGCGAGCTTCCCAGCCCCAAGAAGGTCGACGTGGTGGGCAAGTCGGGGGTGAGAGGGGGCCTAGGGGTGGGGAGAGTGCGTGCTTCCGTTGAGGGGGGTGAGGGGGCTAGGGGGCAAGTGGATGAGGTGGCGAGGGCGGGGAGTTTTGGGGGTGGTTGGCTGCCAGCCGCAGAATAATGGGCGTGGTGAACAGCGGGGGTGAGTCAGTGGTGTTGGTTGCGGGGTTGGGAATGCCTTTCAGAAGTGTTGAGGAGAACAGTTCGAGCCAGCACAGGAGATCGGGATAACGGGGAGCGGGATCTGGGAGCCACCCCCCTCCCTTCCCTGGTCCTGCCATGCAACCCAAGCTTGTGTGCCACGTCATCCTGCTACCCAAGTCCTTGCTTCGACCCACTTCCCCTGCCGACCCGCTCTCCTCCCCTGCCGACCCGCTTCCCTCCCATTAAAGCAGCGCCGGCCCTCACGCTTCTGCCCCCTGTTCTCACATGTGTGTTCACGCGCCTCAAAGCCACCTGCATGCCCACCCTCCCCCTCCCCTTCCGCCAGGCCCGCAAGTCTGCCTTCATGCTGAGCAGCGTGGGCGCCCGCTTCCGCAAGCAACTGGGCGGCCTGATGGGCACACTTGCGCAGTGCCAGCCACACTTCATTCGGTGAGGCAGGCAGGCAGGCAGGCTGTGAGGGGCATGCGGGTGGATGGGGCATGTCCGGGGGGCTGGGGAGTGCTGCAGGGAGGCTGCGAAGGGAGGCCGGCCAGCGCGTTTTATGACATGATGTGGTCAGCGCTCTCCTTGGAGTGCTCCCTTCTTCGTTAGGCCCTGCCCATCCTGAGCCACAGCAGCCAGCCCTCCTGCCTGCCCCCACCTCTTGAGCCCAGCCAGCCACATCACATGGCAACCTGCCAATCCTTCCACCCCTAGGATCCTGCTAAATTGCCCAGTTCCTTCTTCAGCTGCCTGCCTTGCACCCTCCTTCCCTCGCATGCTCTAACCAGTGCCACCACCCCTGGCCCCGCAGCTGCGTGAAGCCCAACCCGGACAGCCGGCCGGGCAGCCTGGTGCCCGAGTATGTGTTGGAGCAGCTGCGGGCAGGTGGAGTGCTGGAAGCGGTGCGCATCGCCTGTGCAGGTACGTGCCTTGTCCTGTCAGTGTGCGGGCTGAAGAGAAGGATAGCCTGTACTCGTTTACGCACCTGTGTGTCTTTCGGTGTGAATCGGAGCGGTGAGGGGCGCGCCGGAGGCAGCGCGCTGTGCATGGGCAGGGCGGACGGGTGGAAAAAGGGGTGGAACTTTGAGGGGCGTGGAGGCAGGGGTGGTCATTTGCCAATGTGCGCGGGCAGGCAAGGCAGAGGTGTGCGCGCTTTGGGAGTGCTGAGGTTGTGGCATGGTGCAAGGGGACAGCTGTAGCCTCGCGGTCAAGCATCCCAGCCCAACCCTGTGCACAAGGCTGCATGCGAGGAGAAGTTCACCCCCTTGCCCTGTGTGCCTGCCCTGCTTGTGCCCTCCCCCGCAGGCTTCCCAACCCGCAAGCCCTTCATGCCCTTTGCCCAGCGCTACGCAATTCTGCTGCCCGATGCCCCCGCCAACAGCCGTCAGCTGCGCCCGGCCAGCGCGGTGGGCGACCGCAGCAGCAGCAGCGGCACCGCAGCTGGTGGCCTGCCCCTGACGTCCTCCGGATTCATCGACTGGTTTGCTCTGACCGAGACGCAGGTGACTTTGAGAGGGCAGGCAGGAGGGTCTGGAGTGTGGCGTGCGGGGTATCGCGTGCGGTTCTGAGTAGGTATTGCTGCTCAGATGGGCAAGGCGCTTGAGCTGATTTGCTTGTGTGAGCAGCAGGGAATTGGGGAAGGAGGATGCAGATCTCAGCTGGGATGCTGGCGTGGAAGGGAACAACCCCACCTGCCCCTGCCTGGGCTGCTCACTCTGCGCACGGTTGAGCTGCCTGCAGTTGCCTGAACTGCCCCGCCGCATCCTGCGAGCCCCTGCCTGGTCCACCCACCCTCTGCCTGCTGCTCCCTACCTGCTCCCCCGCCCCTCCCCAGGTGGCTGAACTGCCCCACCGTATCCTGTTGGGCCCTCCCTTGTTCACGCACTCCGCATGCCTCTTCCTGCGTGCTTCCCCCGTCCCCCAGGTGGCTGAGCTCTCCCGCCGCATCCTGCTCGCCCCTGCCTGTCTGCCCCCCCCCCCGCATGATGTTCCTGCCTGCTTCCCCCTTTCCCCCCAGGTGGCTGATCTGTCCCGCCGCATCCTGTTTGCCAGCCAGCTGGAGGGCTGGCAGCTGGGCAAGAGCCGCGTGTTCCTGCGGGCGGGGCAGCTGGCGCAGCTGGAGGTGGGTCAGGTGGAGCGGGGCGGTGGCACCGTGTTTTGAGAAGGGACGGGTTGGCATGTGGTGGGCTTGGGCGGCAAGTAGGACAAGTGCAGAGTACGTAAAACATGTACGTTATCGCCTGGACCAGGACGTGGGCGCCCATGCGCAACGGCTAGCGGTGGGCTCCACGCCCCACGGCCACCCTGCTCTGTGCACTGTGTGGCAGCAATCCATCGCGCCCCAATACGTGCCTGCAGAATCACGTTGTTGTCTTGCAACCGCCGCTGTGTTTCACCTCGCTGCCTCTTCCTTGCTGCAGGGCGCACGTGGGCGGCGGCTGACGGTGGCAGCGATACGCATCCAGGCGGCCTGGCGCGGCATGGACGCACGCCACCAGCTGCGCCGCGCCCGGGCGGCTGCGGTGGCCATCCAATCCGCCTGGCGCGGCCATGTGGCACGCTGTGCCGTGCAGCGTGTGCGTGAGGAGCGGGCGGCTACCCGGCTGCAGGCCGTGTGGCGCATGCACCACCAGCGCTCCGCCTTCCTGCTGCAGCGCCGGTGCGTGGGGTGACCGTGTTGCCTGCAGGCGCCCGCTGCCTGCAGCGCTGTGCACAACCTGTGCTGGCCAGCGCTGTGCCTGCTGCCCACTTGGCCATGTCATCCTGTTTGCCCACAAACTGGCACTAAACCCACCCCCTCCTCCCTGCATCAACCCACGCCTGCCTCCCTGCCCGCAGGACACGTGCCGCCGCCACCATCCAGTCGTATGTGCGCATGCGACAGCAGCGCCGCCGCTTCCTCAGGTCAGCGGAGGGCGGGCAGGCGGCAGCAAGGGGGGCGGGCACGGCAGCAGTCTCAGCTCTCTGCTTCATGTTGGGCATTCATCGTCTTGCCATGCCATGCAGCAGTTGGCTCCATGTCTGCCCTGCCGGTCGGCCTTGCCGGTCAAACCAAGGCGTGTATGGTTGCCGCCCGATATCAGGAGGCCTGCCATTTTTCTCTGCAGAAATGACGCGACATTCGTCTTACATTCCAGAATGCCCTCCCTTCACTGGCCTCCTGCCTGCCTGCCTGCAGGGACACCGACCTTGGGAAGAAGCAGGCGGCGCGTGCGGCAGCAGCGGCGGAGCGTGCTGCCGCTGCTGTGGTCATCCAGGCAGCTGTGCGGCGCCGTATGGCACAGAAGCAGGCAAGCTGGGCAGCAACTTTTGGCACCATGTTTGCTTGTGTTTTGTTGCACCCCGTCTGAGAGGGTGCAGCAGGCAGAGTCCAGGGCGCCCTGCCAGTCGGTGCTACCAGCCTGTCCTGATGCCCACTCATGTGCCACACCACACCACACTTGCCTGTATCACATGGACACATCGCCGCTCACCCCTTGCCCGTTGACCGCATGCTTTGCTGCCCCCGCAGGCGGCGCGTCTGCGGCGTGAAGCCGCCAAGCTTCGCAACCTGCAGCAGCAGCGGGACTCGCTTCTTGGGGAGAAGGAAGAGCTGGAGCAGGAGCTGGCGGTGGCGGTGCAGCGCGCAGAGCGGGCCGAGGGGGAGGTGGCAACCCTCAAGGTGGGGTGGGAGTGGGGTAGGGCGGTGTTCTTTCAAGGCATCAGTGGGGGGTGGCTGGCCCGTTGAATGCACGTTAGGCACGCGGGGTGTGTGGTGGAGTGGAGTGAAGCGTGGCAGTGTCGAGGCGCACCAGTGCAGAGTGTCTGGGCAGGCACGTACGGTGGGCGGCACGAGGCATGCACATAGCCAGTGTGCCACATTGTTCTGTGCTGCCCTTGCACTGTGCTTGCTTCCGTCCATCAAAATGCATAGCTCTCTGTCAAACATCCAGCCGCCCACTGTGATATCCACGCCCCGTGCTTTGCCCGCTGTGCCTGCTCCCCTCCCTGCAGGCCCAGGTTGCCAGCCTGTCAACCGAGCTGGAGGCTTCACAGCTGCAGCTGCGCACAGTCAAGGCAGCCGCTGCAGATGCGGTCACTGTCGCCACCGCCTCTGCCGCCACCGCTGCCCAGGCCTCTGTTGCAATCGAGCTGGAGGCTGCACACCGCAAGGCCCAGGCCGCGCTGCAGTCTGAGATCGAGGTCCTGCGGCAGCAGCGCGCGGCGGCGGATGCGGCACAGCAGCAATTGGAGCGAGAGGTGCGGTGGAGGCGGGGCTGGAGTGTCTCTAAGAAAGGGGAGGGGCGGGCAGCACAAGGAGCAAGCAGGGTTAAGCACTGCAGGCGGCAAACTTGGGCTTGCCTGCCTGCCAGCTGCGCTTTGAGGCACGCTAGTGAGCTGCAAGCATGCTCGCCATCTGGCTGCCTGCCCAAGGAAACCCTCCCTCAACCCTGCCCCTCCCCCCGCCTCAGCTGCCCCGTCCTTGCAGGTGCGTGACCTGCAGCACCAGGTGAAGAGCAAGCGGGAGTACCTGGAGGTGGTGATTGCAGACACACAGGTACGCATGCCTGCACAATGCCGGGGTGACGGAGGCGGGCTGCCTGGAAGATGGGGCACGGTGGGGCAGGGGAGCACCTGGAGGGGTTGCTTGCAAAGACACAGGTGGGCGACAAGACCGCCTCTCGTCACGCATCGCCAGCCTGGCGCGCAGGATGTGCACTATGTGTATGCATGCGTATTTGCGGCCAACCTTGTCTAGTATACCCTCCCTCATGCATTGTGTGCCTGCAGAAGAAGGATGCCGAAAATGCCAAGCTGTGGGAGCAGGCCAAGGTGGTGAGCCCCACTCCTGCACTTGCCCTGAGCCGCTCGCCGGGCCCTGGCCCTGCGCTGTGCTATGCTGCGTTGCTGCTGCGTCCACTGCGATTGCCTGCTGCCATGAAGTTGCAGCACCTACCCCGCCCGCTCCGCCCTGCCCTGCCTTGCCCACCCCAGCCCTCCCTTGTGCCGCTCTGCCCTAAGTCTGCTGCCCACGAACCGCTCTCACTTCCTCTGCCACCGCACCGCCCCTCCCTCATGTCTCCGCCTCCTCCCGGCAGGCCGTGGATGAGCATGTGCGCGAGCTGTCCGTCAAGGATGCCGCCCTGGCCAGCCTGCAGTCGCAGGCGGCGGCTTCTGAGGCAGCGATGGCCCGGGAGATGGAGGGGCAGAGGCAGTCCATGGCGGCACAGGTGGCGCAACTGCAGGCGGCTCTTGAGGCGCAGCAGGCAGCGGTGGCGGCGGCTCAGGAGGAGCGGCAGGCGGCAGCGTCGTCATCGCAGGAAGAGCGGCAGGCGGCAGAGGCGGCGGCGCGGGAGAAGGAGGCACACCTGCAGGCGCGGGTGAGCCTCGCTTCTCTGTGGCCGGCACCCGGCCGGCCTGGAGGTTCAGTGCGACACCCCACCTCCGGGCTTCCTCCCACCTCCGGGCGTATGAGCCCGGCCTGCTCAGCTCTGTCTGCTTCTCTAGGCTCTTGCGCACGCCTGCGTGCACACATGCCTGCCCACCCACCCTGTCCTGTCCCCAGGCTGCGCAAATCATGGCCCTCTTCATTCTGCCATGCCCCTCCTTGCCACCAAACCGCCCTCCTGGCCTCCCCTGCCCCCGCCTCCCTCCCCGCAGGTGGTGGCGCTGAGCAGCCGCACCGAACGACTGGAGGCAGACCTGCGGGCAGCCGCCAGCCGGGAGCAGGCGCTGCAGGAAGAGGTGCAGGCGGCCAAGCGGGCGGCAACAGCGCTGCAACGCACACCCTCCAAGCAGAGCGGAGGTATGTGGGATGGCAGGTGGTGAACAGACAGTGTGGGGGTAGGCGGGCGGCAGCTGACTGCAGTGCAGGCTGGAAGAGAACAGGTTGCCTCAAGCTGCTGCAGAGCCCACCCCCCTCCCCTCCGCGTTGCCCCCTATGCTCACCCCCACTCCCCCTGCCCCTCTCGCCCCCTGCAGGCGTCTCCCCTGCCACCCGCACGTTGTCAGAGCAGTTTGACGCAGCCGCCATTGCCGCTGCGCCTCCCCCCGCCAGCCTCACCACGAAGCGGGCAGCAGCTGTCGAGGTGCTGCGCGCAGCGGCGGTTGACCACCGGCTGCAGATGGTGACCGTCCCCCTGGGGCCTGCCGGCGTGGCTCTGCGCATCCCGCTGGCCTCCTGGCTGCTGTGCGAGAGCCTCATCATCTGGGCCAGCAGCTGGCACCAGTCAGGCAAGAGGGAGGCGTGCACTGTGTGTTGTGTGGCCAACACTTGCGAATTTTGCAAGGCGTGAGGTGGACACAATGCTGCATGACCACATACCAGCATCAGCCGTGGGCGCACCATAGGCACATGCCTACCCCAGGCGGGCCCGCTCACCACTCTGCCACCCCGGCCTCGCCCTGCCCCTCTGCACTGCTACTGCAGAGATTGACGCTGCGGCAGACACATTGCAGCGCGCGATTGTGGATGTGGCCAGCGGCAGCGGATTGCACACCCAGGTGGGCAGGCAGCCAGGCAGCTGAGGTAGCATTGGGACCCTGGCATGTGGCAGCAGAGCAGGGTTGTTGGCTTCCCTCGCCGCATGTCTTTCATTTTGCCTGACACTCACCACCGCCTCACTTTGCTCGACCCTGCAGGCCTACTGGCTGGCCTGCTCCCTGGCGGCGGGCGGCCTGCTCAAGTACCGCACCATTGGGCGGCCCGAGGGCAGCCACCTGCTGTGCCTGGGTGTGCGGGGCGGGAGTGGCAAGAGGTCGCCAAGGGGGTGGCTTGGCAGCAAGCCCCGCTTAAGCTGCCCCGGAGTGTGTGTGTGTGTGGGTTCCTCATTCCCTGCTCTAGTTCACTCACCCCGTGCCCTCTGGCGCTTGGTTCAAACTTGCCCATGCCCGCCTTGCGCCCTCCCGCTTGTGCCACCGGCCCCCTGCAGGCACCTCCCTCATCCAGTGCAGCTCGGTGCTGGAGGCCATGGGGGACAGCATCTCTGACATGCTGCCCGTCAGTGTGTCGGTGAGTGGGGACGAGGGAACAGGTGACACGTGCCTGGCCACACGCACGTATCCACCAACTGGCTGCCACCTGTCATCAAAACAGAGGAAAACAATCGCCAGTCCCTGCCGCTGTGCTTGATCCTCCCCCTCCTGCTTTCCTGCCTGCCTATCTGCCCTCCAGGTATTGCTGTCGGAGGATGCCAAGCGCGCTGCGCGTCGGCGTGGCAGCCTCATGCAGGGATTGGAGAGCCCCGCACGCGACGGCAGCCCTTGGAAGGTGGGCACCTGGGGTGGGCAGGGGCTGGCTGGCAGCCAGTAACTGCTGCAGGATCACTGGCCAGCCATGGCAAGCCCGGTGCTCTGCCTGCTTTGCCTCTGTCACCCGGCTGCTCCTCCCTCCCTTTCTGCGGGCGATTCTGCATGCCGGCGCACGCAGTGCTGCATGCAGGGCTGTGTCCTGCCCAAGTAGTCCTCTCCCAACATGCCGGCAACTTGCCTGAACCGCGTTCCCTTCCCGCAGGCGCTGGTGGGCGGCATCAGCAATGTGCTCATTGTGCTGCGGTCACAGGGGGTGCCGCCCCCCACCGTGCGCGCCGTAGCCTGGGCTTGCCTGCGGTGAGCATGCACGCATGTAGCCAGCTGCCAGATGGCTGTTGCTTGTGCAGTTTTGTGCTCCAGCAGTGTGTCGCTGTGGCCTCGCTGAGTTGCCATCCCAACGCGCTTGTGCCCTTTGCCACCTGCTGCCTGCCCCTGTGCATTGTTATCTGCCCCCGACCTGACGTGCGGTTACATCACGAGGTGCCCGCTCCCCGCTAACCCTTAGCACTTTAACTTTACCTGCATCAATTCATCTGTGCCCGTTCTCCATCTCTGTGCAGCTACATCGATGCCGAGCTGCTCAACGCCCTGCTGCTGCGCCGCGACTGCTGCTCCGTGTCGGCAGCCAAGGTTGGTGGCAGGCCTTGTGATGAGGGATGTGGTCTGATGCATGGCTGTTGGCGCCAGACATGGCGCAGGTGCGGCTCTGGTCTACATGCCGGCAGCGGAAGGGCTCACCCAGGACAGCACGCCGGCATCGGCTCACCTGTTCTGTACGCCTATTCGCGCTGCTGTCATGGCTGATTGCCCCTGCCCACTGCTTGCGCCTGTGCACCCTCTGTGCAGGCGCTGCAAGCCGGGCTGTCGGAGCTGCGCAGCTGGGTTTCCTATGAGGGCGGCGAATGGTGCTGCAGCGGCGAGGAGGCTGAGGTGGCGATGGAGCGCATCACCCAGGCGGCACGCTACCTGGTGCAGGTGGGGGAGGGCTTTAATGTATGCGCTTTGATGTGTGCTTGTGTCAATCAAGTAAGGATGGCACGGCGCGGTTGTTACCTGCCCAACCTTGGCACCGGCCGGAGACAAGGTGCAACCAACTCTCTCAGTATTCACTTGCATGGCTGAACCCAGTGAAGAGTCACTGCTTGTGTCTCTTTTTAGCACGCCTGCTGTTGAACACTGCAATACACTGCACATTAACCGTGCTGCAGGGCAAGGACGACTGCGTGCGCAAGGCGTACCGGGGGGTGGACATCACCGCTGACCTCATACGCTCATACCCAGCGCTCAGCCTGCAGCAGGTTCGTGGGACCGCTACTGGCATGCCTGGTGCTGGCGCTGCATTTGCGCTGCATAGTCGCCCCTTGTGCTGTTGCTTGTGCCCGTATCCATGCATGTGGCGCTGCACTACCCGGCTGAGGGCAGAGCAGGGGATGTTGATGGCTAAATGGACGTTGAGGAGGGTGCCAACGGCATTGTAGTCCTGGCAAGGAATGGCCCGCCCCTGACTTTCCCCTTTGGACAGCAAACACTGATGCTCTTTGCCGCCGCCTCCGCACTTCTTGGCCCTGCCTTGCAGGTGTATAAGCTGACCGAGCACCAGCATGACGACTGGATCGTGGGTGAGTGGGCCTGGCAGCAGGACCGTGTGACATCTCGACTGCCGTGCCGTGCGGCCCGGCTTTTCCGAGAGGGGTCCGCCGTGCAGATGCCATCGCTCGGCGTTGAGCATATGCAACGTGGCGGCAGTGCACGTGCCTTGCACATTGCTCCTGCTGTGCCTCACTGTGCGCCCGCATGCCTGCCCCGCTCTCATTCCCTGCTGCTCTGCAGCTGGCAGCAGCCGCGAGAGCATGGCGCTGCTTGAGACGCTGCAGCGCCTGATGGCAGCGGCAGCACAAAGCGGCGACGAGGTGGCGGCACCCTTTGCGGAGGACGACTTGCTGGTGGGCCGATGCGGGAGGGTTGAACTTGCTGTTGTTTATCATGATTACGCTGCATGTTTGTGGCATTCACAGAGTGGGGTTCTGGATGTGTGGTGGGCAGGATGACTAGTTGGTGCGTGGGCATGAGGGTTGAATTGTGCGGCTTGTGCACTCACACATTTGCAACTGGCATTTCACGGTGCATGCATTTGCTTTGCGCTTTATCTGGTCTCCCCGGGTCTCGCAGCCAGTTGTGCAAACACACCGTTGGTTCCGCACCGCCTCACTCCCGCCTTGGACTTTCCCTGCCCTCCCCCTCACCCACTCGCCCACACGTAGGCGGAACCACGTGAAGCGTTTGTCCTGGAGCCACGTGCACTCACTGACGGAGCGCGCAACTTTGTGTCGCCACCTGCGCCGCTGTGCGTGACTGTGGGCGGCGCCACTCCGCAGCGCTCTGTCGCACTGCAGCCGCCCATCAGCACCCCTGCAACACGTAAGAGCGCAGGCATGCTTTGGCTTCTGTGTGTATAGTCTGCCCGCAAGAGTTGCGGCTGCCTGCTCTTGCTGTGATGACAATCTCAGTGCCAGCTGCTTGCTAATCATGACATGCACCTTTGCCGCCCCCCTTTGTGCTCTGTAGCCAGCGTTGGGGCCAGCCCACTGCGTCATGGAGCGCTCTCGGCAGCACCACGGCTGCCGAATGGGAGCCTGCCTGCCTCGGCTGCGGCATCCCCAGCTGGTACCGGGCCTGGAGGTGCTGCTAGGCCTATGACCACGGTGTCCCAGGCAGCGCTGCTGGACAGCATTGGGCAGGCGTGCTTGGCTGCTGTCCCCATGGAGCTGCGGGGCCACCCCGAGTTTGAGTTCTTGGCACCCAGGGACTGACGACTGAGCCGCCCCCTTGCAGCCAGCAGACCCCTCCTCACGAGCCCCCCTAATTTCAGTGCAGTGCTACATGGTAGTATTGTTAGCCCTGTTGATGGATTATACTGCCTATGTATGTGTGCGCCACAACTAACAGCACACTCGACGAGTTTTGGTCGGTGCGATTTGTTTGATTTGTTGCTGTTGTTCGCCATATCCCATCACTCTGTGCTGTTTGTTGTATGCAACCTACAGTCGAGCCCTTCCCTGACCCACTGCGGGGTATACAGAGTGCCGCCATATACAGGGTATGTGCTGATGTGGCAGGCACCAGGGGCCATTGTGAGTGACCACCGCTGTCGCTAATGTCCAGCCCAGCCCTTCCTGACCCACCGAGTGCCACCATATGGGGTATGATGATGTGGCCGTCACCAGGGGTCCAACTGCGTGACCCACGATGCCTGTGCTACTCAGCCCAGCCCTCCTAACACATCGGGGCCCGCCATATGGGGTTGGTAGCTGACTGGTGCCTCTGGCTTAATTTCCTGTCGGTTTCCTCAACACAACGCCCTCGGGCTGTAATTTTCTTCTTTTTCTTCTTCTATGCTGATGTGGCTGGCGTTGCAGTCATGTTGCAGTAGGTATGTACTCTTGCCAGGGCCTGTGCGCAGCTTACCTGCTGTTGTGTCTCTACATGTGATACTTGCACATCCACATACGATTGTTGATTGGGTGACACGGTGGTTGGGCTGCTGGCCAAGTATGGGGAGATGCGTGCATGCATCTCACTGCAGTGGCGTTGTTGGAATGTTGCAAACATCCATTGCACGTCGTTACGTTGCACGCTTGTTGCAAGTGCACCATTGCATAGGGTACAAACTGTTGCCTTCCTGTCGTTGCCTAGCATCTGGGACTCACACGGCCTGGACATAGTGATGGTTGGGTGACAATGTGACTGGAATGATGCTGAGTCTGCAAAGGGTGTGGCTGTATGTGACTGCTGTGGCATTGCATTCCCTTTGCAACTGCAGCAGTGCTGCTCAATATTCCTGTGGCATTGGCAGTATGGGGATGGTGCTTGGCGGAGTGGGATTCCCGGCCGGCAGGCTGGTGTCCTACCACCCCCTTTGTAGGTCTTATATTTGCCAACGCCGAAGGGCATTTGTAACGATAATTGCAGTGGGTATGCACCTGCCTCCCTGTTGCTGCGGCTCAGCATGTGGGACTCACCCACCCACAACAGAGTGCTGGTCTTGTGACATGGTGGCTGGGCTGCTAGTCAAAGTAGGGAACAGGGTGCACATGCATGTCATACAAGTGGCGACGCTATTTTGAGGCATCACTGCAGTGGGGCAGTAACTATAGTCATTGGACTTGGGCAGGAAATGCTGCCGGGGGTTCATGCACAGCTACGCCAACGAGGTAACGTCCTCTACGTCCCACAAATTGCACCGTTTCTTGTTCACTACGTGCATGCACAAAACCGCTCACCCAAGGTCTCTGCTGTTCGAGCGGCAGGTGCACCCCGCATGATCAACTCCCTGCTGCGGTTGGCTTGCCGGCAGCTTTGCTTCGAATTGCAGTGCAAGAATTGCAGTGCATTGCGCATTGCGCGGTTGCAAGGCTGTGGGCCGGCAAATCTGCGGGGCGGCAAGGTTTCATGGGTGCAGGGCCGCATGGCTGCAAGGCTGCTGTGTAACACGCCTGCCGACGTTCCTGGACGGTTCAGCTCTGAAGCGGCTTACATTACTACCCTGAAGGGACAGGAGGCGCTTCCGAGTGTTCATAAGAGAAGCATGATGTCTGTCATTGAATGTCAAACGAGGAGCAAACCGGGGTTCACAATTGTGTGTCGTGCGCAAAGCATGGCAGGGGGCTTATGGGTTGCAGGGATTGGTTTACGGGGCAACATGATGAACTACAGAACTACAGAACTACAGCAGGTAGGGCTAAGATACTATGAAAAAGGTGCATGCGGCTAAGATAACGGTGTGGGGCGAAGTGGAATAGAGCTTTACCTGAGGTAAGGCACGGGCTGGTCAGCTGGGAGTTGACTGGTCGGAATCATGCTGTGCATGCTTGGTTGGGAGCAGGCTGATCTGGTGATCGATCCGCTGAGTGCCAGCTTTGTTTTAGCTGTTGGTTCCAAGTTTCCAGCTCGGCCACTCTTTCTAGAGTGCCGACCGCTACATGCAGGGCTTCAAGGCGGCACACCCTGCAAGGGTGTAGTATCGCTCCCTGAGTCTTTCCTACTCAATTATTGATATATACATACCCTCTTGTGCGTATTGCGCGCACCCGGGTAGCCGCTGCAGCCCCGGCTCTCTTTCTCTGCCGAGCACACCGGCCTTGCTTCCACCGCTTTCCAGCCCTGCCCCAACGATCTCACACAACCCCCGCCCTCACACTCTTGCCAATAGCCGTGCACTCTCTCATTTCCTCATTCCTGCTATCCCCGAGCGCTAAACCCACAACGACGAACACGCAAACCATGCGCTCTCACTCACCGCAGGGAGGTGGAGCGTCGGATCCATCAGGCTTGCCCACGCACCACCACGCCCGCAGTTTGCGTTGGCGCACGCTCAGGCACTCGCTTGTGCGCCCCGCTAGAACCCAAACAGCTAATCATACATCTTAACCCGGCCCAAGCGCTTGAAGGCGACCCCGCTGCCTTTGCCGCCCACACGCCACAGGCCCAACCACAGGGGAGGGCTTCACGCATGGGAATGAGGGTGCGGTGTGGCATGAGAGGGCGGTGCGGGAGACCGCAGGAGGTGGCAAAGGTGAGGATATGTCGCGGCATTGGAAGAGGGAGGAAGTGGTGGTAGCAAGTGCTCGGGGTGCAGTGGCGAGTGGCGGGGCGGGAGTGGGGCCTAGACAGTTTGCGTGGCGTTGCCATCACAATGCAAGCGGGGTGGGTTGCTAAGCGATGGCTTGGTAAGGGTAGACGTTCCGAGGGCATCGTGGTGGTGAGGGCGTTCAATGTGAAGGCGGGGGAAGACGGAGAGATGGGCGCGCCTGGCTGCCGCCTCTGCCGCCGCCGCCGCCGCCGCCAGCCCGCCGCGGTGGTCCCTTCTGCGGCTGAGCTCAGGAATTCATTCCGCCGTGATGCGTAAGGGCGCGAATAGAAGTCGTCGCGGTTGGAAGCCTCAAAATCGCTAAAATCGCGAAAATCGCTCCGCGCGCGACTTTTGCCGGCCGGTGAGTTTCGCCGGCGCCGTAGGCTCCTCAAAACCGCCAAAAATGTTTAATATGTCAAGAAATCGCGAGAGCAAACTCATTTCGCGAGAAAAAAGCGTTCGCGATTTTCAAACACTCGCCAGCTTGGCGCCACGTCATGCGAACGTCGCAGCTGTCGGAAACTGTCGGTAGCTGTCCGTAAGCAGTTTGAAAAAGTGTGTAGGGTTTATGTAGGGTAGGGTTTTAGGGTTAATGTTTAGGTCGTAGGGTTTAGGGTTTAGGGATTTTGTGTGTTAGGGGTTAGGGGTTAGGGGTTAGGGTTTAGGGTTTAGGGTTTAGGGTTTAGGGTTTAGGGTTTAGGGTTTAGGGTTTAGGGTTTAGGGTTTAGGGTTTAGGGTTTAGGGTTT
>JTEE01000213.1:116526-140971 GCA_002896455.3 Chlorella sp. ArM0029B | reverse complement strand
GCTGCCCGGCGGAAGGTGCCTCACGCGGGCTCGCGTGCACTCCCCGACTGGATGCGTCTGTAACTTGAGAGCAGAACGTGGAGGATCTCACCCTCATTAGCTCGCTGAAGAGCCGCACAATGCATGCATCCGACGTGGCTCCCGCGGCATCGTGCGCGAGGCGGGGCCTGCGAGGCGTTCTTCGGAATCAGAAGGCATCGGATTTGGCGAATTCTGGGCGGGGCGCGGCCGAGGGCCCCTCGAACGGCGGAATAAGGGTCGCTGACGTGGCGCTCTGTGCGTGCAGGGATTTCCGGATTGTCACTAGTCAACATCCTAATCACATTCTGTCAACAACCAAATGTGATGCAGGCAAACAGACGGCAGCTGTGGGTTTTGAGGGGCACGAGGGGCAGGGAGCCCAGCAGGCAGGGGGGTCCTGCGGGCTGGCCATCGGGTTAGGAACCCGCTGCCCTAATCGGCCATTGGCCGAAACCCCGGTTCGAGAGTCAGCGACCACTTGGAAAGAGCGCGAGGTGCTGACAAGGCCAAGACGCTGGACCCGGGAACGGAGGGTGGAACCTCTCTACAGCTCATCCTTGCCTGTGCGGAGGCTCGAGCAGAGAGTTCCCAGCCCACCGCCCCAGCCATGACGACGCAGCGGCGCGAGCAACCCGAGCAGCGCAGGAAGCAGACGCACCCGCTGCGC
Organism: Chlorella sp. ArM0029B; assembly: GCA_002896455.3. NCBI lineage: Eukaryota > Viridiplantae > Chlorophyta > Trebouxiophyceae > Chlorellales > Chlorellaceae > Chlorella > Chlorella sp. ArM0029B. The sequence goes on along the minus strand of JTEE01000213.1, from coordinate 140,283 downwards.
TGGCGCAACCTAGAGGCGCCTCAGGGCCCTGCCGAGGCTGCTGCTGCAGAGGCAGAGACGGCAGGGGACCAGGAGGCGGGAGACGCTGGCAGCGCTGGCAGCGGGGTGCCGCTTGCAGGGGCGGCGCTGGTGGCAGCGGGCCCGGGCATGGCGCAGCAGCAGCAGCAGCAGCAGCAGCAGCAGCAGCAGCAACAGCAGCAGCAGCAGCAGCAGCAGCAGCAACAGCAGCAGCAGCAGCAGCCGGCCAACGAGCAGCAGCGGCCAAACGGGGAGCAGCGGGTGTGCTCGCACTGCGGCACAGAGAGCACCAGCAGCTGGCGGCGTCACCCCACCACCCATGAGCGGCTGTGTTACGCTTGCAGGCAGTACATGGACAGCCATGGAGGGTAGATGCGGCCGGTGGGTCTGCAGCAGCAGAAGCTGAAGGAGGAGAAGCGGCAGGCCAAGGGGGAGCAGCGGGTGTGCTCGCACTGCGGCACAGAGAGCACCAGCATCTGGCGGCGCCACCCCACCACACGTGAGCGGCTGTGCGACAACTGCAGGCTTTACATGGACCGCCATAGCGGGCAGCTGCGGCCGGTCCAAGTGCAGTGCCTGCAGTGCAGCGCCAGCAGCCCGGGGCCCTACCAAGCTGCAGCCTGGCGCCCCCACCCCGTCACCGGCGCGCTCTGGCTCTGCACACCCTGCTTTAATGAGGCGCAGGCCGACTCGCGGCAGTGCCTGGAGTGCGGCGCCAGCAGCCCTGGCACTAGGAAGGGTGCATGTTGGCGCCGCCATCCTGTCACTGACGCTGAGTGGCTGTGCGAGAGGTGCCGCAACCGTGCATACGACATGCACAGGCGGCATAGGCGGCGTGACAGGCAGCAGGGAGGTCAGGAGGGTGAGGAGGACCAGGGGCAGGAGGGTGGCACCACCCCGCCCCCTGCAAAGCGCCGGCGCAGGGCAGCAAAGCAGCAGGGGCAGGCTCAGCTGGCGCATGCAGCAATCGCGGCAGAGAGCATTGCTGGCGGTGCAGCACATTCCGCCCGGTCAGCAGGAGATACGGCAGCGGCAAGGGACCCACCGGACAGTGACGTGGGAAAGGCAGCGCAGCAGGGGCAGCAGCGGCAGCAGCGGTGCCTTCGTCGACAGAGCAGGCAGCAGGAGCAGCAGCCGGTCGTGCAGGCACAACGGCCGGCTGAGACACGGGTGCAGCAGGTGCAGCAAATCTTGCAGGCACAGCAGGAGGAGCGGGGGGAGGAACAGGCGGCGGCACAGCAGCAGGAGCAGCAGGAAGCCCAGCAGGCACAGCACATGGCAGCGCCTCAGCCGCAGCAGCAGCAGCAGCAGGAGCAGCAACAACAGGCAGAGCAGCAGCAGCAGGCACAGGCAGCACAGCAGGCAGCACAGCAGGCGGAGCCAGAGGTGGATGGCCAGCATGCGGACGACGAGCATCACCCTGGCGCTCTGATCCCAGAGGAGGACAGGGAACAGCCGCAGCACCTCCAACAGCCACAGCAGCCCCTGCCGCAGCTGCCACAGCAGCAGCCCTCGCAGCAGCTGCACTTGCTCCGACTGATGCTGGGGGCGGCCGCGGTGGCAACAGCCGCAGCAGCAGTGAAACCGCCTAGCCAGCCACCCGCCAGCCAGCCACACCACCCGCTGCCCCAGCCCGACCTGTTTGCACTGCTGGTGGGGGCTGCACGGTCCGATGCCGCCGCCGGCTCTGGTCTCAACGGCACCCTGGCGGCTCGCTTCTCGGCGCTGATGGACACGCTGCCAGCGGAGCAGCAGGCCGCCAAGGTGAGGCAGGCAAGGGTGAGGGCTGGGGGGGAGGGGTGCGTTTGTACAGCAGTGGGTGACTTGCAGTGCTGCCTTCTTCTGTAGCAACAGAGCACCTGCCTGCCTGCTCGCCTGCCTGCTTGCCCTGCCTACTTGTTACCTCACACCCTCCTGCCTGCCTGCCTGCTCCGCCCACACACTATGCGTGCAGGAGGGGCGCCTGCGGCTGCTTGTGGGTGCGGGCATGCTGGAGGCGGCAGCACAGCTGATGGCCACCTCACTGCAGCTGGCAGGGGCAGACTGAGAGCAGCCGGGGGCAGGATGTGACACGTGTTCAATGCAGCGGTGCTTTGCACCAAGGACGAGGCAGTGATGCTACGAGGGGCCTATGGGAACCAGCTGGCGGACAGCGTTTCTGGCGGCGGTGTGCCGTTGCTCAAATTGTCGCATGTAGTGCGTGTGATAGTGGTAGTGTGTGCTATTGTTTTTGTAATCCAGACTTGATACATGAAGGGTGACTGGAGTGATAGGGCAGCCATCACAACACTTTTAGTGGAAACAGACAGGCAAGGCAGATCGTGAATCCTAAGAGGGGCTAGAGGGTCAGGTCAGGATGCTGAGCAGATCACAGGGGGCAGATCATTGGTGCTAGTCAGTTGCTAACTGGGACAGTAGCAACGGAAGCAAACAAAACGCACATCACCGCTAGTGAAGCTCTCCGCCGGCAATGGCGCCTGCCTCAGCCCTCAAAAAGCACCGCTGCCCTGCCCGGTGTCATGCCCCTGCGCCGGCCTGCTCAAACCGTGCCCTCCCGCTGCAGTGAGTGCCATCAGCGGGGCCGCCTCCCTCAGCATGCCACGCTGTAGCAGCACCCGCAGGCAGCCCACCCGCACAGGGTGACAGGCACAGGGTACGGGGGGCAATCAGGTGGGACGGCTGATGCAGGTGACTGCAATGTGACTACACAGCCGCTCCGTCAGTTATATTACATCACCAAGTGCGGGAAAGGCTCGGTAGACTAAGCGGGGCTGCAATGCACTCATGCTGTTGGCCCGAACTGGTCAACCCTGCAGCCTGTACCCTGCTCGTGCCCTCGCGGGGCAAATGCCTACACGCTGCCCACGTTCGAGGCAGTCGTTGTGTCGGCTAATGCAGTTTAGCGCCCCACAGCACATTCGTCACACCCTCCTTATCTTAATCGAACTCCCCTGTTTCAGTCATGCAGCAGTAGCTGTGATTACATGCATGCTTCATGTGATTGATCGCATGCAATGCTCACAAGGACAGAAGCAAGTGGCGATATGGATGCCATCCAGAAAAGAAGCCAGTGAGGTGGCAGCTGCTGGGTCACAACCCCAGCAAGAAAATAACTCATCCCAGTTCGTCCCATCAGAAACCTTGATTTCCAGGCAGAGTAGGGAGTGTTGATGCTGTGCATTCAGTAGGGCCGCTACACATTGCCTCAACAGACCAGGCGCCGCAGACCAGGCGCCGCAGCGCAGGCGCCAAGGGGCAGCGCATAGACTGTGACTAAATGGCGAATCAGTCCAGCAGCACATCACACACAAGAAATCGAGCAGGGGCGCTACAGCAAGTGCAGCAGAACTGACACCTATTGTGCCTGCCGTTGCGGCAAGCCGCTGCAGGCTGGTCAGCCAGGGGCCGGCGGGCAGCGGGCTGCTTGCGCCCAGCCAGAAGAAGGAGCGCAGGTGGGTGAGGCTGGCCAGCTCAGGGGGCGGCTCTGGCATGCCTCCTGGCTGCCGGTCACACACACCGTCGCCGACACATCCAGCTCCCGCAGCGCACTCAGCAGCGGCAGCAGCTTCCCCACAGCTTCCCCATCCAGCTGCAGCCCTGTGGCCCCACCTTGCTGGCGTCAGTACAAGAGGGTTGGCTCGGTCAGAGCAAGAAGGGTGGGGCCCGCAACTTCCGCTGCAGCAGCAGCAAAAGCAGCAGCAAGCAGCAGCAAGCAGCAACAGCAGCAGCAGCAGCAGCAGCAGCAGTGCGCAGCAGGCAGCGGCAGGACGCCCCGTCGACTGGAGGCTCCTCAGTTGGAGAGAGGTCACCCCTGGCAGGCGGCCAGCGGGACCAGGCTGGCTTCCGGGTAGCCAGCTGCTGAGCTGGCGGCACAGGGTTCAAATGAGAGGCAGCGCAGGCAGGGCAGCGCCGCCACCGCTGAGAAGAGCGCCGATGACGGCTGGCAGCCGGTGAGCGACAGCGTCTGCAGGCGGCGCAGCGCAGACAGGGCATCCAGAGCTGCGGCTCCCAGGCTGGGAGCAGATTCGTCTGCCTCCACGGCTTTGCTCCAGTCCAACACAAGGGAGCGCAGGTTGCGGAAGCGGTGCAGGAGAATGGGCAGATGCGGGTGCTGCCCGGCGGCGGCGCCACCGCTCAGCACGTGTGGCCGAGCCTGCCAGACGAGCAGCGAGTCCTCGACCGCCGCCCGCCAGTGTCGGTTGAGGCATCTCAGGGACGCTAGGGCGATCAGAGCCTGGTGGGAGGGCAGCGAAGCGTGCAGGGAGGCAACGAGGGTCGCGGTGATGTCGAAGGGCAGGCCGCCCCAACTCATGTCCGCCATGGCGCGGTCGGAGCTGCAGAAGCAGCATAATTTGCCCCGTATACGGCAGTTGAAGCACTCCTGCTTTGCATGCTGCTGCTGGGCTGGCGGCGGCCGCTCCCGCCCTGCTGCCTGCATTCGGGGCCCTTGAATCATGGCTTGATGATGACCAGACACTGGGCATCTCACAAGCGCTGCCCTGGATCCTGGAAATCTAAATGCAATTGTGTATAGTGTGCAGTAGAGCAGGGCCGGGCACACCCCAGCATTGCCCCAGACTGCCGCCCGCCATGGCGCCGCCATGACACCCGAATGGGGCAGGTGGCAGGGACGGCGGGTTTGGCAGGAGGGGGTGCCCACCGGTCGCCGGCAACAGCAGCTGCAGTCGCGGCAAGCAGGAAGCGCCCGTCCAGGCAGGTGCTCCACAGCAGCAGCAGGAGCAGCAGCAGCAGCTGCAACCCCAGCAGCAGCAGCCTGTCACCCCGTGCAGGAGGGGCGCCGCGGGTGTTGATGCAGCTTTGGCATGCTGGGGCAGGCGCCGTTGCTCATGCCCACCGCATTGCTGCTGGAGGGCATGGTTTGAACAGCTCAGCGACGTGATATGCAGGCAGGGCAGCGGTGCTTTACTAAGGCATCTAGTAGAGGACTGAGGCAGGCGCGAGTGTTATCAGAGAGCTTCACTGGCAAAGACGCACGTTTTGTGTTATAGTGCTAGTGTTATGAACGGTGCTTGTAATGTGCACACGTGACTGCATTGATACGCCAACCATCAAATCACATCCGGTCAACAACCAAATGTTGTTCAGGCAAACTGACCGCAGCTGTGGGGCAAGGGGGCAGGGAGGCCAGCAGGGGGGCTGCGGGCCGGCCATCGGGTTAGGAACCCTAATCGGCCATTGACCGACACCCTGGTTCAAAGTCAGCGATCACTTAAGAAGAGCGCGAGGTGCTGACAAGGCCAAGACGCAGGTCTGGGAGTGGAGGGCGGAACCTCTCACTGTAGCACAGATAAAATTTCCTCGAGAAGAGAGTTCCCGGCCCACCGCCCCAGCCATGACAACGCAGCAACGCGAGCAACCCGAGCAGCGCAGGAAGCAGGCGCACCCGCTGCGTTGGCGCAACCTAGAGGCGCCTCAGGGCCCTGCCGAGGCTGTTGCTGAAGAGGCAGAGGCGGCAGGGGGCCAGGAGGCGGGAGACGCAGGCGGCGCCGACAGCGGGGTGCCGCTTGCAGGGGCGGCGCTGACGGCAGCGGGCCCGGGCGTGGCGCAGCAGCAGCAGGCGCAGCCGCAGCAGCAGCAGCAGCAGCAGCAGCAGGCCAACGGGGAGCAGCGGGTGTGCTCACACTGCAGCACAGAGAGCACCAGCAACTGGCGGCGCCACCCCACCACACACGAGCGGCTGTGCCAGGCCTGCCGGCAGTTCATGGACCAGCATGGCGGTCAGATGCGGCCTTTGGGTCTGCAGCAGCAGAAGCAGAAGGAGGAGCAGCGGCAGGCAAACGGGGAGCAGCAGGTTTGCTCACATTGCGGCACGGAGAGCACCAGCCAATGGCGGCGCCACCCCACCACACGCGAGCTGCTGTGCCAGGCCTGCAGGCAGTACATGCACAAGCATGGCGGGCAGACGCGTCCGTTGGGTCTGCAGCAGCAGAAGCAGCAGCAGCAGCAGCAGCGGCAGGCCAAGGGGGAGCAGCGGGTGTGCTCGCACTGCGGCACGGAGAGCACCAGCAACTGGCGGCGCCACCCCACCACCCATGAGCGGCTGTGCGACGCCTGGAGGCGGTATATAGACAGCCATGGCGGGCAGATGCGTCCGGTCGCAGTGCAGTGCTTCCAGTGCAGCGCCAGCAGCCCGGGGCCCTTCAATGGTGCAGCCTGGCACCCCCACCCCGTCACCGGTGCGCTCTGGCTCTGCAGCCCCTGCTTCCATGCGGCACAGGCCGACTCGCGGCAGTGCCTGGAGTGCGGCGCCAGCAGCCCTGGCACTGGCAAGGGTGCACATTGGCACCGCCACCCTGTCACTGGTGCTGAGTGGCTGTGCAAGAAGTGTTGTAACCGTGCATACGGCATGCACAGGCGGCACAGGCGGCGGGACAGGCAGCAGGAAGGTCAGGAGGGTAAGGAGGAGCAGGCGCAGGAGGGTGGCACCACCCCGCCCCCTGCCAAGCGCCAGCGCAGGGCGGGGCAGCAAGAGCAGCAGGCTCAGCAGGCGCATGCAGCAGCCGTGGCAGAGGGCAGCGCTGGCGGTGCAGCGCATGCCTCCCAGTCAGCAGGAGAGGCGGCAGCGGCAGCGGCATGGGACCCACCGGATGGTCACCTGATGGTAGCGCAGCAGCGGTGCATTCGTCGACAGAACAGGGAGCAACGGGAGCAACGGGAGCAGCAGCCGGTCGTGCAGGCACAACTGTTGCCGGCTGAGACAGGGGTGCAGCAGGTGCAGCAGATCTTGCAGGCACAACAGCCACAGCAGGAGGAGCGGGGGGAGGAACAGGCGGCGGCCCAGCAGCAGGAGCAACAGGAAGCCCAGCAGGCACAGCACATGGCAGCGCCTCAGGCGCAACACCCCCAACCCCAGAAGCGGCCAGCACAGCAGCCAATGCGACAGCCAGTGCCAGCAGTGGAGGAGCAACCCAGAGGAGAGGGGCTACAGGCAGGGGAGCTTGTGATTGAGGAAAGTGGGGAGCAATCAGAGCAGCACCCACCCCAGCCCCAACCCCAACCCCATCAGCCACAGCAGCAGTCCCTGCCGCAGCTGCACCTGTTCAGACTGATGCTGGGAGCGGCCGCTGTGGCAACAGCTGCAGCAGCAGTGAACCCCCCCAACCAGGCAGCCGCCAGCCAGCCACGCCAGCCGCTGCCCCAGCCCGACCTGTTTGCACTGTTGGTGGGGGCAGCACGGTCCGAGGCCGCCGCCGGCTCTGGTCTCACCGGCATTCTGGCGGCTCGCTTCTCGGCGCTGATGGACACGCTGCCAGCGGAGCAGCAGGCCGCCAAGGTGAGGCAGGCATGGGTGAGGGCCGGTGGCCAGGTGCACCTCATGTTATGGCAAGAGTTGCCTTCCAGCCCTGCTTTCCTCTGCAGAAAAAGAACGCCTGCCTGCTTGCTCGCCTGCCTGCCTGCCAACCTGTTAGCTCACACCTTCCTGCCTGCCTGCCTGCTCCTCGTGCGTGCAGGAGGGGCGCCTGCGGCTGCTTGTGGGTGAGGGCATGCTGGAGGCGGCAGCACAGCTGATGGCCACCTCACTGCAGCTGGCGGGGACAGACTGAAAGCAGCGCGGCGCGGGGACATGACCCGCGGGCAGTGCAGCGGTGCTTTCAGAGGACTGAGGCAGGCGCCTTTGCCTGCAGAGAGCGTTACTGACGGCTGTGAGCATTCTGCCTGGTTATCTTACTTACTCCAAGCTCACCTTGCGACTGTGTGCCTGGTGTACTACTTCAACCATCAACACACTTTCAGTGGAGGCAGACAGCCAGATCCGCAGGTGTAGGCTTCAGAAGGCCAAGAGTGGGCAGGAAGCTGAGCGGGCGCCCCTGGGGGCAGATCACCTGTGCAAGTCAGCACCCACGGCACTGCTAGAATCGGCCAACTTGCCCAAGCCCCTAGTCGTGCACATGCTTTTCAAACCTTTGTGTGAAGGGAATGGGTCACGGAGAATGGAGTATGATAGTAAGGAGTGTTCGGAAGTGCACCTGAAATACAGCGGCGATAGGCACTCAGCAAGAAAAGCATGAAGCACCGTGCCCCTGCAAGCACACACTCCTGCCGCACAACAGTGTAAATATGGACAGCAGCAGCAGGGGAGCTGTGCTGGATCATGCCGGCATGTGTAGTCGGTGTGCACAGTAGAGCAGGGCCCGGAACTCCCCTACATGCCGCCCTCCGAGCCGGCGCCGCTATGACACCCGAATGGGGCAGGGGGGCAGGGAGGGCGGGTTTGGTAGGTGTAGGTGCCCAACCTCCTGTCAAGCAAGTGGAAGGCTTGGCCTTGGGTGCTCAAAACAGAGCACGCGCTGCCGGCATGTCCCTCACTACCACCCTGCACCCCTCCTCCCGCCGCCCTTGGCCCAGCCCGCCAACCGCCTGGAGAGAGGGTGCCAGCGACGGCGAGGTGCCCACGGCGCGCCTGCCAGCCCCAGTGCGGGGCCGCTCAGGTGCAACGCTTTCCAAGGGAGTTTGTTAAGAGTCGGGAGCGGGGAGCTGTAGGTTTGGCACCAGGCAGCAGCCCTGGCAGCCTACAAGCTCCCCGCTGCCACCGACTCCCACCCACCCACTCCCCCGCTTCACGCCCCTGCATCTCGCCCCCGCCCCCGCATGCTGCTCTTTGGAACAGGTGACAGACTGGTGCACAGTACTCCACTTAGTTAGTAGGCAGTATGGTGGCAATATTAATGGACTTTTTGACGGCCAGCAATCTGGGAAAGGCAGCGCACCAGCGGCAGCAGCGGTGCCTTTGTCGGCAGAACGCGCAGCATGGCAGGTGGCAGGTGGTGGGATCACGTCACTGCAGTGATATTCCAACCATAAATCACATTGGGTCAACACCCATATGTTATGCAGGCAAACAGACGGCAGCTGTGGGGCACGAGGGGCAGGGAGCCCAGCAGGCAGGGGGGCTGCGGGCTGGCCATGGGTCAGGAACCCGCAGCCCAATTGGCCATTGGCCGAAACCCCGGCTCAAAGTCAAACCCCGATCGCTTGGCAAAAGCGCGAGGTGCTGACAATGCCAAGACGCTGGAGGGAAAGGAGGGTGGAACCTCGAGGGCTCTCTCTGTAGCACAGATAATATTTGCTCGAGCAGAGAGCTCCCACTGGGCTGGCAGCCCACCGCCCCAGCCAATGACGACACAGCAGCGCGAGCAACCCGAGCAGCGCAGGATGCAGGCGCACCCGCTGCGTTGGCGCAACCTAGAGGCGCCTCAGGGCCCTGCCGAGGCTGCAGCTGCAGAGGCAGAGACGGCAGGGGGGCAGGAGGCGGGAGACGCAGGTGGCGCCGACAGCGGGGTGCCGCTTGCAGGGGCGGCGGTGGTGGCAGCGGGCCCAGGAGTGGCGCAGCAGCAGCAGGCGCAGCAGCAGAAGCAGCAGCAGCAGCAGCAGCGGCAGGCCAACGGGGAGCAGCGGGTGTGCTCGCACTGCGGCACAGAGAGCACCAGCCGGGACTGGAGGCGCCACCCCACCACCCATGAGCGGCTGTGCGTCATCTGCAGGCAGTATAGAGACCGCCATGGCGGGCACATGCGGCCGTTGGGTCTGCAGCAGCAGAAGCAGAAGGAGGAGCAGCGGCAGGCAAATGGGGAGCAGCAAGTGTGCTCGCACTGCGGCACGGAGAGCACTAGCTCTCATTGTCGGCGCCACCCAACAACCCATGAACGGCTGTGCCAGGCCTGCAGGCAGCACATGGACCAGCATGGCAGGCAGATGCGGCCGGTCCAAGTGCAGTGCCTGCAGTGCAGCGCCAGCAGCCCCGGGCCCTACAATGGTGCATCCTGGCGCCCCCACCCCGTCACCGGTGCGCTCTGGCTCTGCAGCCCCTGCTTCCATGCGGCACAGGCCGACTTGCGGCAGTGCCTGGAGTGCGGCACCAGTAGCCCTGGCACATGGAAGGGTGCATGTTGGCGCCGCCACCCTGTCACTGACGCTGAGTGGCTGTGCAAGAGGTGCTATAACCGTGCATACGACATGCACAGGCGGCACAGGCGGCGTGACAGGCGGCAGGGAGAAGAAGAAGGTGAGGAGCTGCAAGGGCAGGAGGTTGATGCTGCCGCCCCGTTCCCTGCCAAGCGCCAGCGCAGGGCGGAGCAGCAAGGGCAGCATGCCCGGCAGGCACACACAGCGGCTGTGGCAGAGGGCAGTGCTGTCAATGCAGCGCACTTCTCTGGGTCAGCAGGAGAGACGCCCGCGGCAGCAGCGGCAGACCCAACAGGCAGCGACGTCGACGAGGCAGCGCAGCAGGGGCAGCAGCGGCAGCAGCGCTGCTTTCGTCTGCAGAACGTGCAGCGTGGCAGCCAGCAGGCAGAGCAGGGTAGGCAGCAGGAGCAGCAGGTGGAGCAGCAGATGCAGGAGCAGCAGGTGGAGCAGGAACGACTGTCGGCACCGCAGCAGGAAGCTCAGCTGGCACAGCATGTGGCCGCACAGCTTCCCCACCAGCAGCAGCAGCAACAGCAGCAGCACCAGCAGCAGCAGCCGACACCAATGCCACCGCACACAGCGCAGCAGCAGAAGGTGCAGCAGAGGCAGCAACGGTGCCTTCGTCGGGGGAACAAGCAGCAGGGCGAGCAGCAGCAGGTGGAGAGGCAGGTACAGCAGGCTCACGCATTGCCGGGAGAGACGTGGGTGCAGCAGGTTGAGGTGCAGCAGGCCCTGCAGGTGGATCAGCCGGAGGAACAGGCGGTTGCACAGCAGCAGGAGCAGCAGGAAGCCCAGCAGGCACAGCAGCCAGAGCAGCAGGAAGCCCAACATGCACAGCAGGAGCAGCATGAATCCCAGCAGGCACAGCACGTGGCAGCGTATCAACTGCAACACCAGCAACCCCAGCCCCAGCATCCATTGCCGCAGCTGCACCTGTTCAGACTGATGCTAAGGGCGGCCGCTGTGGCAACAGCTGCAGCAGCAGTGAAACCGCCCAGCCAAGCACCCGCCAGCCAGCCACACCAGCCGCTTCCCCAGCCCGACCTGTTTGCACTGCTGGTGGGGGCAGCACGGTCCGAGGCCGCCGCCGGCTGTGATCTCACCGGCACCCTGGCGGCCCGATTCTCGGCGCTGATGGACACGCTGCCAGCGGAGCAGCAGGCCGCCAAGGTGAGGCAGGCATGGGTGAGGGCCGGTGGCCAGGTGCACCTCATGTTATGTCTAGTCTAGTCTAGTCTAGTCGTTACAGTTTTTCACATGTTATGGCAGAGGAACGCCTCCCAGAGCTGCCTTCCTTTGCAGCAACAGAACACCTGCCTGCCTGCCTGCCTGCCTGCCTGCCTGCCTGCCTTCTGGCTCATACCCTCCTGCCTACCTGCCTGCCTGCTCCTCATGCGTGCAGGACGGGCGCCTGCGGCTGCTTGTGGGTGAGGGCATGCTGGAGGCCGCAGCACAGTTGATGGCCACCTCACTGCAGCTGGCGGGGGGCGGCTGAGCACCTTGGGGCAGGGGTGTGGCACACGGTCAGGACAGCGGTGCTTGAAGAGCGGCCTGTGGCAGGCGCCAGAGCCGGAGGCGAGCGTTGCCGGCGACGGTGTGCGTGCTACTTTTTTCGATGTTGTGCAGACTAGCATGCTTTTGCTACATGCATGTGATGTGACTATGTGACTGTTGTAATGCATACCCGTTGATCACGGTGCCACAGACATGACAGACCTGCAGCTGTGGGGTTTCAGGGGCAAGAGGGGCAGGGAGCCCAGCAGGCAGGGGGATCCTGCGGGCTGGTACACGTAGGAACCCGCGGCCCTAATCTGCCCTTGGCCATAGCCCCGGTTCAAACTCAGCGATCACTTGGAAAGCGCGCGAGGTGCTGACAAGGCCAAGACGCTGGAGCCGGGAATGCGGTGTGGAACCTTTCTCTGTCTCGCACAGAATCCATAAGCAAGCGAGGACGCTCGGGTTCTCAGGTCGAGCCCACCGCCCCAGTCAATGACGACACAGCAGCGCGAGCAACCCGAGCAGCGCAGGACGCAGGCGCACCCGCTGCGTTGGCGCAACCTAGAGGCGCCTCTGGGCCCAACCGAGGCTGCTGCTGCTGAGGCAGAGACGGCAGGGGGCCAGGAGGTGGGAGACGCTGGCAGCGCTGGCAGCGGGGTGCCGCTTGCAGGGACGGCGCTGGTGGCAGCGGGCCCAGACGTGGCGCAGCAGGAGCAGGCGCATCACCAGCAGCAGCAGCAGCAGCAGCAGCAGCAGCAGCAGCAGCAGCAGAAGGCCAACCGGGTGTGCTCACACTGCAGCACAGAGAGCACCAGCAACTGGCGGCGTCACCCCACCACACACGAGCGGCTGTGCCACGCCTGCAGAAAGCATTTCGACAGGCATGGCGGGCAGATGCGGCCGTTGGGTCTGCAGCAGCAGCAGCAGCAGCAGCAGGAGGAGCAGTGGGTGTGTTCACATTGCGGCACAGAGAGCACCACCAACTGGCGGCGTCACCCCACCACACACGAGCGGCTGTGCCACGCCTGCAGAAAGCATTTCGACAGGCATGGCGGGCAGATGCGGCCGTTGGGTCTGCAGCAGCAGCAGCAGCAGCAGCAGGAGGAGCAGTGGGTGTGTTCACATTGCGGCACAGAGAGCACCACCAACTGGCGGCGTCACCCCACCACACGCGAGCGGCTGTGCGACGCCTGCAGGCAGTATATAGACCGCAATGGCGGTCAGATGCGGCCAGTGGGAGTGCAGTGCCTGCAGTGCAGCGCCAGCAGCCCGGGGCCCTACCAGAGTGCAACCTGGCGCCCCCACCCCGTCACCGGTGCGCTCTGGCTCTGCACACCCTGCTTCCATGCGGCACAGGCCGACTCGCGGCAGTGCCTGGAGTGCGGCGCCACCAGCCCTGGCGCTAGCAAGGATGCACGTTGGCACCGCCACCCTGTCACTGGAGCTGAGTGGCTGTGCAAGAGGTGCTATAACCGCGCATACGACATGCACAGGCGGCACAGGCGGTGTGACAGGCAGCAGGGAGGTCAGGAGGGTGAGGAGGAGCAGGGGCAGGAGATGGGCACCACGCCGCCCCCTACCAAGCGCCAGCGCAGGGCGGGGCAGCAAGAGCAGCGGGAACAGCGAGCGCCTTCATCAGCCGCGGCAGAGGGCATTGCTGGCGGTGCAGCGCACTCCTCCCAGTCAGCAGAAGAGACGGCAGCGGCAGCGGCAGCGGACCCACCGGCCGGTGACCTGAAGGTAGCGCAGCAGGGGCAGCAGCGGCAGCAGCGGTGCCTTCGTCGACAGAGCAGCAAGCAGAAGCATCAGCCGGTCGTGCAGGCACAACAGCCACAGCAGGAACAGGCGGCGGCACAGCAGCAGATGCAGCAGGAAGCCCAGCAGGCACAGCGCATGACAGCACAGCAGCACCACCACCAACAACAACAACAGGCTTTGCAGCAGGAGCAGGCACAGGCAGCACAGCAGGCGGTCCAACAGGCGGAGCCAGAGGTGGAGGGGCAGCATGGTGACGAGGAGCAACACACTGGGGCTCTGATCCCACAGGAGGACAGGGAACAGCCCCAGCCCCAGCCCCACCAACAGCCACAGCAGCCGCCCCTGCCGCAGCTGCACCTGTTCAAAATGATGCTGGGGGCGGCCGCGGTGGCAACAGCTGCAGCAGCAGTAAAACCGCCCAGCCAGCCACCCGCCAGGCCGCCACACCAGCCGCTGCCCCAGCCCGACCTGTTTGCACTGCTGGTGGGGGCAGCACGGTCCGAGGCCGCCGCCGGCTCTGGTCTCACGGGCACCCTGGCGGCTCGCTTCTCGGCGCTGATGGACACGCTGCCAGCGGAGCAGCAGGCCGCCAAGGTGAGGCAGGCAAGGGTGGGGGCAGGGGGTCAGGGGTGCGTTTGTACAGCAGCGGGTGACTTGCCGTGCTGCCCTTCTCTTTGGCAACAAAACACCTGCCTGCCTGCCTGCCTGCCTGCCTGCATGCCTGCCTGCTTGCTTGCTTAGCCACCTACCCTCCTGCCTGCCTGCTCCTCATGCGTGCAGGAGGGGCGCCTGCGGCTGCTTGTGGGTGAGGGCATGCTGGAGGCGGCAGCACAGCTGATGGCCACCTCACTGCAGCTGGCGGGGGCAGGCTGAAAGCAGCGCGACGCAGGGACATGACCCGCGGATGGTGCAGCGGTACTTACAGAGGACTGAGGCGGGCGCCTTTGCCTGCAGAGAGCGACACTGACTGCTGTGATCATTTTGCCTGGTTATCTTACTTACTCCAAGCTCATCTTGCTACTGTGTGCCTGGTGTACTACTTCAACCATCAACACTCTGTTAGTGGAGGCAAACAGGCAGATCTACAGGAGTGGGTTTTGAGGGGCAAGAGGGGCAGGAAGCTGAGCGGGCGCCGCCCGGGGGGGCGCCCTTTTGAGGCCGCAACCAGCAAATCGCAATGTAACAATTACTTCTCTATCAGCAGCTAGACCACTCATACATCCCCCGGTGCTGCACCCACACTTTCGTTGATTCACACAGCCAGTTTGTTTGTAGACCCTGTTTTCATGTTCTCATGTTTTCAGGGTCTTGTGGTGCATGGCTCGTCAACCTCTCAGGATTGGTTCGTCCTGAAGTCGAGTCTCCTTTCAGGGGATGTGAAAAGCTGTAACGACTAGACTAAATTAGGCAGCAGCCCCACAGCAGCAGCAGCAGCAGCAGCAGCAGCAGCCTTGCCCCGCCCTGTGCCCGTCACCCGGTGCAGGAGGGGCACCTGCGGGTGCTGGTGCATCATGCTGAGGGAGGCGGCGTTGCTCATGGCCATCTCGTTGCTGCTGAAGGGTATGGTTTGAACAGCCCGGACGGGACGTGATACACAGGCAGGACAGCGGTGCTTTTAGAGGGCTGAGGCAGGCCCGAGTGTGGCGGAGAGCTTCACTGGCAATGACGTACGTTTTGTGTCATAATGCTAGTGTTATGAACGGATGCTTGTAGTGTGCACACGTGCTTGCAGTGATATGCCAACCATCACACCACACTCCGTTAACAACCAAGAGTTATGCAGGCAAACAGACCGCAGCTGTGGGTTTCGCTGGCCAGGGAGCTCAGCAGGCAGGGGGCCTGCGGGCTGGCCATGGGGTTAGGAACCCGCGGCCCCAATCTGCCATCGGCCGAAAGCCCGGTGCATAGTCAGCGATCACTTTGAAAGAGCGCGAGGTGCTGACAAGGCCAAGACGCTGGACCCGGGAGTGGAGGGTGGACCCTCCACCTCTCTCTGTAGCACAGATAAAATTTGCTCGGGCAGAGAGCTCCCAGCCCACCGCCCCATCCAATGACGACACAGCAGCGCGAGCAACCCGAGCAGCGCAGGAAGCAGACGCACCCGCTGCGTTGGCGCAACTTAGAGGCGCCTCAGGGCCCTGCCGAGGCTGCTGTTGCAGAGGCAGAGACGGCAGGGGCCCAGCAGGCGGGAGACGCAGGCGGCGCCGACAGCGGGGCGCCGCTTGCAGGGGCGGCGGGCCCGGGCATGGCGCAGCAGCAGCTGGCGCAGCAGCAGCAGGCGCAGCAGAAGCAGAAGCAGAAGCAGAAGGAGGAGCAGCGGCAGGCAAATGGGGAGCAGCGGGTGTGCTCGCACTGCGGCACAGAGTGCACCAGCCCTCATTGGCGGCGTCACCCCACCACACATGAGCGGCTGTGCTTCGTCTGCAGGCAGTACATGGACCGCCATGGCGGGCAGATGCGGCCGGTCCAAGTGCAGTGCCTGCAGTGCAGCGCCAGCAGCCCGGGGCCCTATCAAGGTGCAGCCTGGCTCCCCCACCCCATCACAGGCGCGCTCTGGCTCTGCACACCCTGCTTCCATGCGGCACAGGCCGACTCGCGGCAGTGCCTGGAGTGCGGCGCCAGCATCCCTGGCATTAGGAAGGGTGCAGCTTGGTACCGCCACCCTGTCACTGGTGCTGAGTGGCTGTGCAAGAACTGCTACAGTCGTGCGCTCAAGAAGAAGAGACAGCTGCGGCTGCACAGGCAGCAGGGAGTTCAAAAGGGCCAGGAGGGTGGCACCATCCCGCCCCCTGCCAAGCGCCAGCGCAGGGCAGAGCAGCAAAAGCAGCAGGCTCAGCAGGCGCATGCAGCCATCATGGCAGAGGGCAGTGCTGTCAATGCAGCGCATTCTTCCCAGTCAGCAGGACAGGCGGCAGCGGCAGCGGCATCAGACCCACCGGACAGTGATGTTGGAAAGGCAGCGCAGCAGGGGCAGCAGCGGCAGCAGCGGAGCCTTTGTCGACAGAGCAGGCAGCAGGAGCAGCAGCCGGTCGTGCAGGCACAGCGGCCGGCTGAGACATGGATGCAGCAGGTGCACCAGAGATTGCAGGCACAACAGTCACAGCAGGAGGAGCGAGGGGAGGAACAGGCAGCGGCACAGCAGCAGAAGCAGCAGGAAGCCCAGCAGGCACAGCACATGGCAGCACAGCAGCAGCAGCAGGAGCAGCAGCAACAGCAGCAGCAGCAGCAACAGCAGGAGTGGGCAGCACCGCAGCCAATGCGACAGCCAGAGCCAGCAGTGGAGGGGCAGCCCAGAGAAGTTGAGCCGCACACTGGGGAGCTTGTGCTTGAGGAGCAATCAGAGCAGCGCCTGCCGCAGCCCCAACCCCAGCAGCCACAGCAGCCCCTGCCGCAGGTGCACCTGTTCAGACTGATGCTGGGGGCGGCTGTGGTGGCAACAGCTGCAGCAGCAGTAAAACCGCCCGGCCAGCCACCCGCCAGTCAGCCACGCCAGCCGCTGCCCCAGCCCGACCTGTTTGCACTGCTGGTGGGGGCAGCACGGTCCGAGGCTGCCGCCGGCTCTGGCCTCACGGGCACCCTGGCGGCTCGCTTCTCAGCGCTGATGGACACGCTGCCAGCGGAGCAGCAGGCCGCCAAGGTGAGGCAGACCAGGGTGAGGGCCGGACGCCAGGTGTGCATTTTGTTCTGGCAGACGATGCCTTCCAGCGCAGCCTCTCTTTGTTTTGCAAGCACGCACCTGCCTGCCTGCCTGCCTGCCTGATCCTCATGCTTGCAGGAGGGGCGCCTGCGGCTGCTTGTGGGTGAGGGCATGCTGGAGGCGGCAGCACAGCTGATGGCCACCTCACTGCAGCTGGCGGGGGCCGACTGAGAGCAGCCCGGGGCAGAGACGTGACACGCGGGCGGTGCAGCGGTGCTTTGCACCAAGGACGAGGCAGTGATGCTACGAGGGGCCTATGGGTGCCAGCTGGCGGACAGCGTTACTGGCAGCGGTGTTCCGATGCTCAAAAAATCGCATGTAGTGCGTGTGGTAGTGGTAGTGTGTTCACTTTTGTTTTTGTATTTCAGACTTGATACATGAAGGGTAACTGGAGTGATAGGTCAGCCATCAAAACACTTTCAGTGGAGACAGACAGGCAGATCGTAAATCCTAAGAGGGGCAAGAGGGTCAGGAAGCCGAGCAGATCACTGGGGGCAGATCATCGGTGCTAGTCAGCACCCACTGGCACTGCTAGAGTCTCATTGGCGCTCCTCCGCCCGGGCGGGGACAGCGTCGGCGTCTCAGCCTGGGTGTACTAGAGATCTTGAAGGCTAGAGAGACAGAGCGTCGAAGGCAGGCGAGTGGCATGCTGGGCCCCGCTTGTCACGCTGTGCCCCGCCCCGCTCGGCACGCAGCCCCGCATGCTCCGCCCTGTCAGCCGTTTTCAAGCACGCATGCCCCTCTGTCCCTCATGCCCTCACAATTATACACATGTGCGTCCATGCAGGTTACAACAGTGGGGCGGCTGAAGAGCACCAACGCTCATTCAAAAAGCGCCAGCAGGGCCATACTCACCTTGCCTCATGCTGCCTTAGCTGCTGCGCTGCAGTGCCTGACAACCAAGACACAATCCAAAAATTCCAAGCAGCAAGGAAAGTTCGGCAGGTAGACATGCAGAGGGCGAGAGGGGCAACAGACCAGGCGGGCAGGGTGCGCTGACGGTAGCAGGGGCCCAAGCATTGCAGACACGAACCTGCACAGCGCTGCGATACCGTGCGGGGTTGTTTGGCTGCCAACTCGGTCGGTCAGCTGCTGTCCGCTACTCAGGGTGAATTGACGTATGGGCAGGCTGGATAAACACGTGGAGACGTGCAAACGAGCCCGTTTGCAGGAAGACACTTTTGAAGATTGGGTTCCCTACTTCCAGTTTGTTCTTTCTTCAAGACCGCTCTGTCCACACCAAACACCATGGTTGCACTCTACTACTTCATTCCTGCCTTTACACCTTCCGCCCCCACAGCTCCGAACTGCCAATTCGGCAACTGCAGGCGCTCTGAAAGTTTCAGCCTTTCACACTTCCAATGATTGTCAGCGTCCTTGCCGTTGACATAGTACAATTCCTTGTCGCGATTTCTCAGGATGTGGGCATGCCCAGCAGGCACTGGAAACCACAAACGTTCAGAATCATACAGTTCACGGCGGTGGGGCAGTGGAGCGCCGATGGCGGCGGGGGCTCAGCTGCCGCCGCCATGTCAGCTGTGCTGCCAACCCGCCCCGCTTCAATTCCGGCGCAGTTTAAAAGACGATCAGTGCGTGACCGCGCAAAGCTCTTGCTCCCTCTACCAACCCCAGTGCCAGGGCGCGGACTGCGCACAGCTGTTCTCTGCCGCACGGCGCGCAACGCCGCAGTGCTCAGCAATATCATCGGCCTGGCGTAAAGGAGTGACGGAGCAGGCAACGTCAGGAATGGAGGGTTGACAGCCTGCCTGGGCAAGCGCAGCGCAGCGGAGCGGACATGTCGACCAATGGGGAAGATCACAGCAGCGCGGGGACGTCGGAGGAGCCGCGGGAGCCGCTGTGGCAGCGCGTCAAGGCAGGCTGCACCGGCTCAGTGGCGGCGGTGGGCGGCGCAGCGGCGACTGCCTTGTCTGCCACCCAGGATGGCCTTGAATCCTTCAAGTATGGCGCCAAAAAGAGCGCCGTGAAGATGGACAAGTGGGCCGCTGACGGCATGGTGAGGCCAACCAACTCCAGCAGATTGTGCTGCCACCGCTGCCGCTGCTGCCGCTGCCACGCTCTGCCTTACACAGCAATTGCCTGCTGCCGCCAGGTTTCTGCCGTGCTGCTCGGTGTCGGCAGGCCTGTCTTTGCATGCTGCCGCAGTCACGCTCAAGCATCAGACAGCTTGGCGGGACATCTCCGAGCGCCGCTTGCCCCTGCCGCTTCTTGGTCCTGCCTGCCTGTGCAGGTGGGCCGCGTGTTTCGCTTCAAGGAGCGCAACGCAAAGCTGAGCACAGAGATGCGGGCGGGGCTGATCACATTTCTCATGGTGCGGACCCTGGCTGGGCTGTAAAGCCGTCAAGGGAGCTGCTCTGTGGGATGGGGGATTGGGCGCCAAGGGCAGGCCAGCGACGCGTGTGCAGGGGGCAGGGCTGGTGGGTAGAGATGCTGTGCCGGCAGAAGGGCGTGTAGCGCTGAGGCTGTGAACCTCAGGCAGTTGCCTGAACGTCAGTCGCCTGCGGCAAGGCGACTGTGCTGCTCGGCGTGAGCCGTAGTGGGAACAGCAGCAGGGGGCACTCACTGTCAAGAGTCTCATTGTCATGAGAGCTTGAGCGCGGAGGAAGTGGGCAGCTGGGCTGCACGGCGGCCGCTTTCGCCGGTTTCAGCAGCGGCGGCAGCTATGCAGCACAGGCTGGCGTGCAGCTGCGCTGGTCACCGCTGCCGGGTATAGATGGCGGTGTCATGCTGCAGCAGGGACATGCTGCCCATGCTGTGCTGACCATGCTGTGTTGACCATGCTGTGCTGCCCATGCGCTGTGCTGTGCTGTGCTGTGCTGTGTGCTGTGCAGGTGTCGTACATCCTGGCGGTCAACCCCCAGGTGCTGGCCACCACAGGAGGCACGTGCAACCCAGAGGAAGTGTGCCAGGTGCGCATGCTTGTGGGCGTATGTGTGCGTGCCATGTGTGTGCAGTGCTCCCGTCAACTCCCGCTGCTTCCCCTTGGCTGCCGCCTTTGCCGACTCTCCCTGCAACAGCTACCCCCCCTGATCTGCCGCTTCCCCTGCCTGCACTGTGGTCCTCCACTTTGCTGCCTCACCGTAACTGGATGCGCTGTGGTGGACGCAAGCCTCCTCCTGTGCTTTGACCCCTCATCCCTCGCTCTAACTCCACGGGCCCTCCTTTCTATGCTGTCCCCCACACCGCCAACAAGCTGCTGCAAACACAACATTGTTGGTGAATGCGTCCTTTTGTTTCCCCTGCAGCCCGCGGACTTTGCCACCCTGGGCCCTCAGTGCCTGGCCAACTCGGAGGATGCTGGCGCCATGGCCTGCATGGCCGCCCTCACACGCTCCCTCATCACCGCCACCTCAGCATCCTCCCTCATCTCAACCTTCTTCATCGGGTACTTTGGGAACCTGCCCCTGGCACTGGCGCCCGGCATCGGTGCGTGCGCGTCTGGGGCATGGCTGACTACTGGGGGGGCCGGGCTGTGGGGGCCTGGGGAGGGTGGGGGAGAGGAGAGTGGGATTCCGGGAACGGTGCGGTCGCGTGGCTGAGCCTCTGGGGGTCTCGGCGGGAGGGAGAGAGGGGAAGGGGGAGGCGGGGCGATACATGAGATACATCAGGCAGGCAGGCGTGGCGGGAGGGCAAGGCGCTCGCTGCACAGTGCAGCGCGTGCATGCGCACACGAGAGAGGCGGAAGCAGCGCCTGGTTGCTGGCTGGTTGCGCTGTTGGGTGCAGGCAGGCATCCGGCAGTGAGCACAAGTGGGATGTAGGAACTCTCCCCTCCCTTTCCCTCACCACAGCTACCTCTTACGCCCACGCCTCCCTGCCCCCTTTCTCTCCCCCAACCCCAACCGCCCCCCAGGCATCAGCGCTGTAGTTCGCCAACCACCGCGGCTCCTCCCCGCTCCTTCAATACGCCCCGCTGCCCCTCCCCGTTCCTCCCGCCCCCCAGGCATCAACTTGCACGTTTCCTCCCAGGGTGGCTCCTCCCCCCCTCTTTCGACGCCCCAGCTGCTTCTGACCCTCCCCTCCTCCTCCCCCCGGGCACCCCCTCCCTCCCGTCTCGCAGGCATCAATGCCTACGTTGCCTACCAGGTGGTGGGCCAGTTTGGCCAGGGACAGCTGACCTATGCCCAGGCCATGACGGCCATCTTTGTGGAGGGATGGTTCTTCGTCCTGCTCTCGGTGACGGGGGTGCGGGGAGGCATCGTCAAGTACATGCCCAAGAGCATCGCCATGGCATCCTCGGGTGGGGCGGGACGGGGTGTAGGGGCGGGGGTCTATAGGGGCTCCGTGATCCAAACATTCGAGTGGGGGCACCTCGGGCGGGGGGAGGCAGGGGCGGGTCGAAGGCGGGCGAGGAGCCCGATCGTTGAGGACGCACTTGAGTGGAAATACTCACGACTTACAGCTTGCCGGGGGGGCTGTTGTACATGCACTTCGCGCCCGCCTCGCTTACCCGCGCCTCATCCGCCCCGTTGGCTCTTCCCCCCCCTCTGCTGCCCGCTTGCTCATCGCGCAGTGGGCATCGGCATGCTGCTGGCCTTCACGGGCCTGCGCAACATGGGCATGATCACCTTTGACTCTGCCACCCTGCTCACCCTGGGAGGCTGCCCCGCCAACCACCGCAACTACCTGTACGCATTCGACAACCGACTGGGAGCAGCAGACCTGGCCAACCTCACCATCTCCTCACTCCCAATCCCATCCTCCGTCTACGGATGCGTCAACCAGACGGTAGGCGGGGGCTCAAGTTGCTCAATCGATTGCATTTCAAGAAGTCACGAAGAGCCAGCCACGGTTTTGGGGGACAGCGGGGCGGGTGTTGCGGGGGTAGAGGCTGTGCTGCTTGCTGCAGAGGCGGGGGCTGGGAGGTGGGAAAGGCGGCACAGCATAGCAAGCGCGCAGGCGGCCATCTGCCTGTGGCAGCACGTTGCCGCCGTGCCTCCCAACCTCCAGTGTTTTGCTTTGCCCACCAGCACCTCACCCCTGTGTGCCCCTGCCACCTGGCCCCGCCTCCACACATCTACGAACACGTGCCTCCCCACCTCCCTCCCCCCAGATGCG
Source organism: Chlorella sp. ArM0029B (assembly GCA_002896455.3). NCBI lineage: Eukaryota > Viridiplantae > Chlorophyta > Trebouxiophyceae > Chlorellales > Chlorellaceae > Chlorella > Chlorella sp. ArM0029B. The sequence continues at coordinate 118,315 of JTEE01000213.1, read as the reverse complement.
CTCCCCCACCATGTGGCTGGGCATTGCTGGCGGCTTCCTCATGGCCATCCTGCTCTACATGGGGGTCAAGGGCTCACTCATCATTGGCATCATGTGAGGGCGGCGGGCAGCATGGGAGGGAGGGGGGGGAGGAGGGAAGAGGGCAGGGACGGCTGGGAGGCGTTTCTGGCCATTTATCCTGCCCTACACGGGCACGGGAACGAGCTTGCTTACCATAGGCATCCTCTGTGCGGGCCTCTCGGGTTGAGGCAGTTGGGGTGGGAGGGATGCGAGGAGAGGAAGGGGACTTAGAGCTGAGAGGGAGGGAGGGAGGCGAGCAGAGGAGGGAGGAGAGACAGGAGAGAAGGAGGTGGGGGAAGGGGGCAGGGCAGGAGGATTGGCAGGGGTGCGAGAGGTGCGGAGGTTTGCACCTCCATCCGGCTCTACATCAGGTGCCAAGGGCGGACAGCCACACCAGCATGGGAGCCTCACAAGGGAAGCGAGGCGGCGGCGCCCCCTACCATGCCTGCCGCCTGCCCCCTCCTCCCACCCTCCCACCCTGCCCTCCTTCCCGCCTGCAGCTTTGTGACGGTTGTGAGCTGGATCCCGGGGCATGGAGCCACATACCTGGGAAGCAGCTCCCCCATCCCGGGTGCGCGCCACTTCTTTCTATGTCTTTGCCACAAAATCCATTCCGATCTACTGTTCCCCCCACCCTGTCCCATGAGACCTTGGCTGTCTCCCCGTGGACTTGAAATGTGATTGATCGATTGATTGGCCACGCCCCGGACAGCAGCTGCAAATGGCATGGCTGCAAAAGAGCCGTGGCCGGGCCGTGGCGCGCTCAATGCCTCTGTGTGTGCCTGGCCTCCCCCCGCCTGCTCGCTCACTGCCTGACCACCTGTTGTGCTTGTCGGTGAGCTGCCCGCCTGCCTGCCCGCCCGCCTGCCTTCCAACCGTGCTGGCTGCTGTGCCAGCCCATCCCTGCCTCCTCCAGCCGCCCCTCTCTTTCTCTTCAGCACCTTGCCATCTTACCATTCTGCCAGCCTAGCCCCGCTGCGATTGCTCCTAAAGCCAGCCCTCTCTTCCTGTTGTTTCGCCCTGCCTTGTCACTCCACCTTGCATGGTGCCAGCCCCGCCCTTCCCAGCCCAGCCCTGCCCCCCCAGCCCGCTCCCTCTTCCCTTTGCCTCACCCCCCTGCCTTGCTCCACCTTGCATGGTGCCGGCCGTGCCCAGCCCCGCCCAGCCCTGTTCCCCCTGCCCGCTCGCGCGCTCTTCCCCTTGCCTCACGCTGCCTTGCCCTGCTCTACCGTGCCATGGTTGCAGGCGGCGTGCAGCGCATGAACGTGTTCAAGCAAGTGGTGGCAGCCCCCACCCTGGATGCCACGGGACTGGCCTGGGACTGGTCCGCCTTCAAATCTGGCCAGCTCTGGTTGGCCCTCTTCACATTCCTGTGAGCAAGCAGCGGAAGGGGGGGCGTGGTGGAGGGTCAGGGGCGGGGTGCTGGCTGCACTGTTGCTGACGCCAGCAGTCCAGTCGTGGGCGGGACGGGTGGGGGGCGCAGGCTTGGATCGTCAGGCGTCCCATGAACATTCTTGCAGTTCCCAACAGGGGTGGGGATGGGGTGGGGAAGCGGGGTGGCTGCAGACATGATGCGCGGGTGGCACACGAGGTGGAGGCGCCAGGCGGGACGCCTGCCTGCCTAACTGCCCAACTGCCTGCCTATTTGGCTGTTTGCCTGCCTGCGCACCCAGCCTCCCTTTGCTACTCTGCCGCCCGTGTGCTCACCCTGCCTCCCCCTGCCTCCTCC
>JTEE01000213.1:103599-113946 GCA_002896455.3 Chlorella sp. ArM0029B | reverse complement strand
AACCACCCGCTCTCTCCCTCCCTCCCTCCCTCCCTCCCCCGCAGGTCCAAGGCGGGCTACAACGTGCGCAAGACGTTTGGCCCCCCGGAGGACACGCCTTCACGCGCCGACAGTTACGTGGGCGGCTACGACGATGCCAGCTACCACAACACCTACCAAACACACGACAGCATGCGCCGCCCCGCCCTGCCAATCACTATGAGTGGAGGCGGCGGGGCGGCGGCAGGTGGCGGCCACACCGGCATGGCAAACATCTTCTTCCCAGACGCCGCCCCCGGCGGCACCATGCGCGGCAGTGGCCACGCCCGCACGCCCTCGGTGAGCCGCTGCCTCCGCCAGGACGCACAAAAGGGGGGCACAGCCCGCTGCCTGATTATTAAGTGGGGGCACCACCCCCGTCTGCTGCTGCCGCTGCCTCTGCCAGCCACGAAGCGGGGGCACAGCCCGCCGCTCTGCCGGGGTGCAGAGGTGGGGCACTGCACCCGGCTGCTGCCGCCGCTGCAGCAGCCACTGCTGCTTCACAGAGTGTGTGGCGCATGGTGTGCGACACGTGGCATCCGGCAGCCCTTGGCTCTTTTGCACGATTCAGCGCGGTCGTACTGCATCCATCCACCCACGAACGCGCATCCATGCATCCACGCACCCATGAATGCGCCCGTTGCCCAAGTGCCCGCTGTGCAACCAGCTCTGCTTGATGGGCGGGAGTGGAGTGAGGCGGGGTGGGCATTGCCCCGCACGAGTGAGGCGTGCGTGCCAACTTGGCTGGCTGCCTCACATCGCTGTGCCGGCTGCTTCTTGGCCCCCCTCCCTGTGGGAGCTGGAGGCCCTTTCCCCAGGGATGCCCCACCGCAGCTCTGCCGCCACCCATGGCCGTGCAGCTGATCCTGCAAACACCTATGTTTGGATTGTTTGTTCTGTTGTGTTTGCAGGAGCTGGAGGCCCTCCCCCCAGGTCTGCCCCACCCGGGCAATGTGTCCATCTTCAGGAAGTCGTATTCCATGCACTCGCCCGGACGCGCCCCGGGTGAGACCCCCCGCCCGCCCGCCTGCCTGCCTGCCCACTGCCTTTGTGCGCCCGCTGCTGCTGCTGCTGCTTGCCCGCTCTGCCTGGCTGCCGCGCCTTCTCATGCTGGGCTGCCCCGCAGCCTGCTGCTGTGTGTGCACTCCTGACTCGCTGCGCGGCCACTAGGAAATGCCGGGTGGCATGCGGTGCCAGCTTGGCACCACAGGAGTAGCCAATAAGCAGAAGCTCAGCTGCAAGGATTGGCCAGGTTGGCAGCCTCCCCTGGTGCCGCCTCCCCACAGCGCTGCCCGCCGCCCTTGCCTCCTTCCCCTGACTCGCTCCCGACTTGCTCGCCTGCACCCACCTCACCACGCGGCATGAATGCTGTGCACCATACCCAGGCTGCTTCACGTGCTGACACCTTCCTCCCNACCGCCCCGCCCTGCCCTGCAGACGGCTTCGGCGCCGCGTCTGGCGCTGGCCAGGTTTACGGGCCCGGCGGCAACCCGCGCTCTCTGCCCATTCTGGGCGCACGGGCCTGCCCCGCCACCGCCGGTGGTCTGGACATGGCAGGATCGCACCACAGCTCCTATGCCGGCGGCTTGGCACATATGGGCGGGCCGCCCTCCTCCATCCCAGGCTCCTCCCCCGCACGCAGCGCTGCCGGCGCCGGCACGGGGGTGCCCCACGGCGCCGCCTCCCCGCACATCTACCGCCACGCGGGGCTGCAGCGCCAGGTGTCTTTGGGCACGCATGCCCGCGGGGGGCAGCGCTCCACCGGGGGCAGCACGCGCGACAGCACACCCACGGCGGCGGCGGGCGGCATTTCCAGGGGCATGTCACGCTCACGCACTTTCAGGTGGGGCGGTGCGAGGTGGTGGGGCGGGGCGGAGCAGGGTGGCAAGATGGCGGTGAGCAGCGGGTGTGAGCAGCAGGTGTGAGCAGCAGGTGTGAGCAGCAGGTGTGATGCGGTGGGGTATGGGCGGCTCGGGGAGGGCCAAGGAGCGGCGGGCATGTGGCACACACACAGCATCATCTGGGATCATCAGATGCGGTTGGTGCGCGTGTGTCGTATCTCGGGGTGGTGCGGCCTGACCCGGTCCTGCCTGCCCCCTGCCCTACGGCCCCGGGGTGGTGGGGTGGGGTAGGGTGGGGCCCGCTAGGCAAGGCAAAGAAGGAGGGCCCATGCTTGTGTGCGCTCACAGCCTGTCTTTTGCGCAGCGGAACTTGCGACACAGACAGACCATTGCGCAGCGCATCTGGCACCATTTGCTGTCTGTGTTTGTCTAGCGAGTTGTGCTCTCAACCCGGCGTCCGCATGCCCTGCCCTGCCCAGCACTATATGCCCTGCCCTGCACTATATGCCCTGCCCTGCACTATATGCCCTGCACTATATGCCCTGCACTGCCCTGCACTATATATGCCCTGCACTGCCCGCATGCCCCCTTGGCCTGCCCTTCCGCATGCCCCGGCATTACCCTTCCGCATGCCCCAATGCCCAGCCCTGCCTTCCCCTGCCCTGCCCCGCCCCGTAGTCACGGCATGAGCGACCTGCAGGCCGGCGCCGACCTGCACCTGCGCACCACCTCCAACAGCGCGCATGGAGGGGAAATGTTCAAGCTGTTCCCCGGTGAGGCTGCCTGCCATCACTTGCTTCATAAACAGCTGCACTGCCCTGCAAACTGCATCCAGGAGTTCGTTTTACGGTTAGAGGAGTGTAGCACCTTCAGCTTGCTCTTGCCCAGCCCCCTGTGGCATATCGCTCGTCTCCCCCTGTCTCTACACCTGCTGTCAACTGGCTCCCTCTGCCCCCGGCGAGGCTAGCAACCTACTGCCCGCAGGGCACAGTGCAGCTGTGTCGGTAGGCTGTGTCATGCACGTCGCATGTTTCAGAAAAGCAGGGCCAGGGGAATTTTAGGGAGGCACCCTTCTTCACAACTGCTCATCAGTTTGCCCTCTCGAGTGTCACGCTTGACGGGCCTCCCCAGGTGCCCGCTCCCCTCCTGGACCACCAGTGTGGGAGAAGGGTGCTTGAAGGAGCCCGTCAGGCCTGTCTCTCAAGAGGACAAACCGATGAGCAGTACGGGAGAAGGGTGCCTCCCCATCTTCCCTTAGCACACCCCCCTCACACTGCCGCGCCCTTGTGTGGCACACCTCGAGAGTGAACACTGCCCGTCGTTACTACCACACGGTCTGGCCGCTCCCAGGATTGCGCCTCCATTCGCTGCACCGCCCACATCCAGTCCCCTCCCCTGCTTGGCTTGTGCAAACATGCGCCTGGCCCCCCCAGCTTGGCTTGTGCAAACATTCGGCTGCCCTCCCCTGCCCCCCACCTGCCCCGCAGACGCTCCCGGCCTGGGCGAGGCCGAGAGCGGTCTGCAATCAGGCCACAGCTTCCGCCTGTTTGGGGACGTTGGCCCTCTGGCCCTGGAGGGCGAGGAGTCGAGCAGGCAGCTGAGGCGCAGCAGCATGGCGGAGGCGGCGGCGGCGGCGGTGGCGGAGGTGGGGCCCCACCCCTCCCAACCTCCAGAGCTGCAGGCAGAGTCCTCCTTCCGCCTGTTTGGGGACATCGAACCAATGGAGCTCAGGTGGGCTGGCTGGCTGGCTGGCTGGCTGGTGGGGTGGCTGGCTGGGGTGGCTGGCTGGCTGGCTGGTGGCCGGTGGCTGGTGGTCTGGCTGGCTGGCTGGCGGGCCGGTGGATGGTGGGGTGTAGTCGCCTGCTTTGTCACGGCCTGAGCGGCTGCTGGCACTTCTGCAGATACTGGCGTCCGGGTGTAGGTTTGGGGACAAAGACCTTTGGAGCTCATGTGGGTGGCTGGCGGGCTGGTGGCCGGGCATGTACAGCGATCCTTCTTGTTGAATGGTTGTACAGTTAGGTTGAATGGTTGTACAGTTAGGTTGAATGGTTGTACAGTTAGGTTGAATAATTGTACAGTTAGGAACAATGGGGTTTGGGTTGGTCAGAGCCGGGCGTTGCTCAGGTGGGTTGGTGGAGGGTTGGTGGAGGGCACAGTGGCACGTGGTGGTTGTGCTGATCAGGTTGTGCTGATCAGGTGAAGAGGGCACTGGAGCTCAAGGTCTGGGGTGATGCTCTGTGGTGCTCTGCCCACCTGCCATGCATCGTGCGCTGTGCCGTGCCGCGCCGTGCCGTGCCGTGTGACGATTCATGCCCCCCGTGCCCCGTGCTCTCCCACACCTCCCTGTCATGACTGCAGCAACACTTTGGATGCTGGGGAGGCGGCCTCTCTGCAGCAGGAACTAGAGCAGCAGCAGCAGGGCGGCCAGGAGCGGCAGCAGCAGCAGCAGCAGGGCGGCCAGCAGCAGCAGCAGGGCGAGGTGCAAGTCGCCCGGGCGTGGCAGCTGCGGGACGCGCGTCAGGCGCAGGGGTTCAGCTCGTTCCATTTGGAGGAGGGGACGCTGGGGGAGTCGAGCCGCAGGAGTGAGCGAGGAAGCGGTGCTGCTGAGCTGCCACTGCTGGGCTGCTGCTGCTGGGCTGCGGCTGTGCGTGCTGCTGCCTCCCTGCCGCTGCTGCCGTGCTGCCACTGCTGCCCTGCCACGAGACGTGCCTGAGACGGTGCCAGAAACGCGAACTTCACTGGTCCTGCTGTCATGCTGCTGTCGGGCTGCCGGGCATGGCTGCTGCCCTGCATTCAGCGTCATTACGCGACTTGCTGTCCAGCTGCCCTGCTGTTGCCTGCTGGCAGCTGACAGGGCAGTGCCAGCCGTGTGGCAGGGGCAAGGCCTTCTTGTGCCACCCTCTCACCCGCGCCCTGCCGCCCCTGTGTGCAGGCACAGCCGACCTCTCCTTTGGCGGGAGGTGGCCTGGCGCCCGGCCGCCCCAGCAGCCCCAGCAGCAGCAGCAGCAACAGCAGCTTCAGCAGCAGGCCAGCATGAGCCGCACCTCGGGCAGTCTCGGGCTGCCCCCCACCATCCGGCGCACCTCCTCTAACAGCGGTGGCAGCGGCAGCGCCAGAACGCGCCCCGCCAGCTTCCACGTGCTGCAGCAGGAGGCGTCCATGGAGCGCTCACGGCACGGCAGCCGCAGCTACTCAGACCTGCTGGAGGCTCGGGTGTGTGTGAGGCAGGGTGTGTAGGGGATGGGGTATTGTGTTCTGTGCACATGTGCGGTGGGTGGGTGGGTGGGCGGGTGTGTAAACAAGCTCGTTCTGGTGCAGCAGATGCAGCTGCTGGGGTGTGATGTAGGAGGACGTGGGCCTGTTGCCTTGCTCGAAATAGAAGGTGGTGCAGGCACAGGTGGGAGGTGCAAGAATGTGTTGCTAGCTTTCTTCCCGCGGCCCGTGTGGTTGTGGTGAGTGCGCATGTGGCAGCCTGTGTTAGCCACTGTGACAAGGTGGGGTGCAGTTCTGCATGCGCGCTGTGTTCTGTGTTCTTGTTGCAGCCTGTCCCAAGTGAGTCCAGTTTACACGAGTGGCGATGGACGCTGCATCCCCTCCTCCACATGCTTGATCCTGCCTGTCCCCTTTGCAAACCTTGCACAACATGCCGCCCTGCCCGCCTCCCGGCTGCCCCGCCCCGTTCCCTGCCCCTCCCCGCTGCAGGCCGGCGGCACAGAGGCAGAGGTGGAGGGTGACTCGCCGCCGGTGCACATGCTGGCGCTAGCTGCAGCGGCAGCCCGCAGCCCCTCGCAGCCCCACCTGCCCTCCAGCGGAGGCAGCGGGGAGCCGCCGGGTCTGGCAACGCTCCACGAGGCGGGCAGCGGGGAGGCTGCGGCAGCCGCCGCAGCCGCCATGGAGACAGAGGCGGAGCGGCAGAGCCGCGGGGGCGAGCTGCAGCAGCAGCTACAGCAGCAGCTGCAGCAGCGGCGCAGCAGCGACGACGCGCGTGCTGACCTGGATGTGTTTGACCGCATGCTGAGGACGCTGGGCGGCTCCCGCCGCAACCACACGCTGTCCTCGGATGCCGAAGCCGAAGGCGGCGGCGGCAGCATGGGCGGCAGCGCGGGCGGCAGCGCCGCCAGCAGCGCCGTCGGCAGCCTGGCTGCGGACCGCGGCCGCTCCTTTGCCCGCTCCACCTCCCTCCGCTCCTCCTCCCTGGCCATGGCTGCCCACCAGCTGGAGGCGCTGAAGCGCAGCACCAGCGTGCGCAGCGACGGCAGCGGCAGCGCCGGGGTCAGCCGTGTGGGCAGCATGGGCGCCACGTCACTGGGCGCCACGGCCGGCCTGCTGGCCGGCAGCCTCCCCAGAGGAGACGCCGCGCTGTCAGAGCAGTACCAGCAGCAGTACCAGCAGCAGCCTGAGCCTGGACCAGAGGTAGAGTCGGAGCGGCCTCAGGCCAGCGGTGGGGGGCAGCTGCCGCCCAGCCCCTATGACGTCGTGTGACATCAACCCCGCCCACGCGGCAGGCCCGCTCCTGCACAGCGGCTTGCTGGAGGCGGACTAGCGAGGCAAGAAGACGGGGCCGGGCAGCAGCAGTGCCAACGGGGCGGCTGCCACCCAGGGCTGCCTCGGGTCTGGCAGCAGGTTTGGGCTGGTGAGAGGCAGCGAGGAGGAAGGGCGCACCTAGGATCCCCCAAGGAGGCTCCCTCTTTGACTGGTCGGTTGACTGCAACATGTCCACCCGACCAGTGCGCCCGTCTTGCCTTAGTGTGTGTGTGACTATGACCGTGACTGTGTGCATCCTTCTGAGCCAAAGCCTGTAGATCGAGTGCCAGTCCAGCCAGCCCCAACCTGGTGCCCCATGCCTGCCCAGGCTGATTTATCTGGTTCGCATGTTCACATGTATCCCTCTTCTCTCCCCTCCCCTCCCTTGCCTGGTGGGACAGCAACACGACTCCTTGCTTCCCCTCCACTGTCCCCTCACCCAGGCTGCCTGCCACCCTTTTGCTCAAGGGCCCCTCCTGGCTGTGACTGCACCTTCACTGCCACCCCTCCTCTTGATCTCTACTATGCGCATTATCCGACAACACTGCTCCGCCTGCCTGGTGTGCTGAGTCCCAATCTCCGGGCCCCACCTGTTCACACACACACACACGTGTCTGTCCGTCACATCAACAGTTGCGTGCAATGTCAGTCCAGGTCTGTGCAGTGGCAGGGTGGCAAGAGGGGGAATCCCAAAGGGACACAGCAGTGCTGCCGAAACCTGCCTGGGCACGAGCGCTGCGCATGCTGTGCACGCCAGCTGCCACAAGGCCCATCTGCCGAGGGGCGAGCAGTGCGCGTCGCTGTCTACGTCACCATAGCACGGTGGGTGCACATGGGTGGGGGGAGGGAAGGGGCGAGTTTCCTCATGTGGCTTCACCGCATCATTCATCTGCCGCCGGCTGTGTCGTATGCGTCGCTGTCCATGTTAGCGTGGCAGAGTGTCTGTGCCTGCTGCCACCCTATATTTCATCTGCTGAGGGGTGAGTCGTATGCGTCACTGTCCATGTCAGCATGCTCCTGCGCATCTACCAACTCCTCCTCCTCCCCCTCCTCCTCCCCCTCCTCATCCCCCTCCCCCTCCTCGTCCTCGTCCTCTTCCAAGTCGTACAGCAACACCCGCTGCGGGGCAGAACAGGGGGGAACGCAAAGGGTCGGGCAGGGGAGGGTGTCAGGGCGCAGAGGGTGCCGAGTGTGTCGGGGAGGGTGGGCGGTGGCTGCACCCAGAGGGGGGCAGGCGCAGCAGAGCAGCAGGGTGAGAGCCTTGCCGCAAACGGAGGGAGGGAGCCAGTGAGGGGCAGACGCCGTAGGGCAGTAGTTCAACGGCCCCGCCGCGGACGGAGGGGGCAAGCCGATAGGGAATATAGACAGGGGTTCGAGAGATGTGCCACCGGGAGCTGGGTCAAAGCAAGCTGAGGTGCAGTACAGCAGGCAGAGCAAGCACAGGCGCCAAGCAAGTTGCCAAGCTGAGCACAGGCTGCGATGCAAGTAGCCAAGAAACACACACAGCAAAACAGACAAACAGACAGACAGACAAGCAGCACAGCATGCACAGCACACACAGCAGGGTCCACCCAGCAGCCCCACCTGTGTGCCCGCCAGCACGCAGCCGACGCCGCGGGTGGCGCTGACCGCCAGCGGCGCCTGCACCGTCGGGTACGGCAGCGCCCGCTGGCGGCACTCCTCTGTCAGCTGCGTGCCGCTGCTGCTGCCGCTGCTGCTCTCAAGCAGCATCTGGCACAGCTGCAGCGCATCCGACTCCTCCAGAAGCTCTGCTGGCAGCTCTGTGAAGTGCAGCTGCTCTGAGGGCAGCAGCGCCAGGCGGCAGGGTGCCCCGCTGGCGCCCGCCAGCAGCAGCGCCAGCTGCCCGTCCTTGTAAAAGGCGAGGTCCGCTGCCGCCGCATCCCCAGGAACCTGCACCAATGCGGCTTCTGTTTCCCCTTGTCCCGTCTCTCCGCTGCTGCTGCTGCTGCTGCTGCGCAGCACAAGCACCTGCTGCTGCCCCTCCCAAGCCACCGCCACCGCTGCGCCGCCGCCGTCGCCGCCGTCGCTGGCGGGCAGGTACCCGGCCGACAGGGCGCAAGGAGCCGGCCCCAGGCAGATGCTGCCGCTCAGCTGCAGCGTGGGGCTGACCAGCCCCGCTGTGCGGCGGAAGGCTGCTGCGCACGCTGCCTGCAGCGCGGCCAGCAGCTGCCCCAAGCTGCTGCTGCTGCTGCCGCCGCCGCTGCCACCGCCGCCGCCACCGCTGCCGCCACCGTTGCCTCCTCTTCCTAGGCTGGCTGTCGAATCTGCGGCCTGCACAGGCGCCTNCGCCCCCCGTGTGGTGTGCAGGTACATCGACCTGCTGGACTGCACAGGCACCCTGCTCTCTATGGCTCGCCTGCTGGAGTTCTCCATGCCAGGTGGGCGCGGGAACAGGCAAACAGCTGGCCTGCAGTGTGCCAGGGCAGTGTAAGGCAGCATGGGCAGCATGCTCTGATCTGCTGGAGCAAGCTGGAGCAGGTTGTCATGCCAGGTGGGTGCCGGCCTACCTGTTCTGGCGCATGCCAAATCTGGGTTCAATGAAAAGCTGGGACGACGCATCTGCGGCACACGTTTGTTTTACCGCAGCACTGCAACGAGTGACGGGATGAATGGCGGGGGCAGCGGCGCGCAAACAGATGGCCGTTCATGAGCTTGTGTTCACCTCTCGATGATCTGTAAATGCGCACTAGGCCCATATCTCCCCGCAGGCTTCCTGAGCGACGACGTGGAGTTCCAGGGCCAGACTGACGCTCCTTCCCTCCCTGCTTATCAACTTGTGTTCGTCTCTCTTTCTCCCACATGCCCACCACATTCGCACTTCGAAACCTCTCCCCCGTCTCCCCCCTTCCGCCCCCACGCCCCCCAGGCTTCCTGAGTGACGACATGGAGTTCCAGGGCCCTCCTCTCCCCGCTGATGAACTTGTTTCCTTTCCTCGTCTCCATACATGCTCACCAACAAGCCCTCCCGCACTAACAAACCCTCCCCCAACTCCCCTCTCCTGCCCCCCACGCCCCCCCAGGCTTCCTGAGCGACGACATGGAGTTCCAGGGCCAGATGTGGGCCTTCCTGTCAGACGGCATCGGCATCATCACCGGCTCCATGATGGGCACCACCTCACTCACAGTGTACATCGAGTCGGCGGCGGGCATCGAGGACGGGGGGCGCACGGGGGTGACAGGTGCGGGCAGGGCAGGGCAGGGCGGGGCAGGGCGGCATGGGAATAGCTGCGGGCTGGGCTGGAGCTGGTCTGGGCTGCGGTGGGGGCAGTGTGTTGTGGAGATGTGTTGAGGTGGGCGTGCCGCCCGCCCGCTGCCAGCCCTGGCACACTCACCAGCACCTTTCCCTGCCTGCGCTTTGCTTCACTCACTGGCTACCATAACCGGCTCCCCTCCCTCCCTCCCGTCTGTCCCTCCCTCCCTCCCTCCCCCATGTGTTCCCCTGCAGCCATCGTGGTGTCCTTCTTGTACTTTATTTCCCTCTTCTTCTCGCCCATCCTCGCCTCCATCCCACCCTACGCCACCGGTCCCGCCCTGGTGCTGGTGAGTGTGGCAGCTTGACCGCCGCCGTTGGGAGGTGCATGCCTGCCGGCCTTTCCTGCCCCTGCTCTCCTGGTTTGGCATCATGGCAGGCGACGCTGCATGTGATGTGCGCACCCCCTGCGCTTCTTTCTTTCTGCACCAGCACCTCCACATTGTTTGTTGATGTGCACCAGCTGGGACTGTTCTGTAGATGCCTGCACTTCACCACGCCTCCCGGCCCCTGCCCCCCTGCATGCTCAGCTCCCAACTCAAGCCTCCACACACTCACTCCTGCCCCTGCCCCTGCCCCTCCTTTTGGCCCACCCACCCTCTGCCCCCCCTGCCAGGTGGGCACCATCCTGCTGGGCCACATCGCGCACATTGAGTGGGACGACATAGGGGTGGCCATCCCCGCCTTCCTCAC
>JTEE01000213.1:54634-75286 GCA_002896455.3 Chlorella sp. ArM0029B | reverse complement strand
CCCCGCCCCCCTCCCCACCTGTCTGAGCTGTACTCCATGACGTTGAGCACCTCGTACGCCACCTCCTTCCCCAGCATGTCCAGCACCACGCCCACGTTGGTGCGCTCCTTGAACTCAAAACCCATCTGCCGGGCCGCCTCCACCAGCGCCACCTCGTCGGGGGACGGGCCCTGCAGAGGGGGGATGGGCCAGCGGGGCAGCACAGCGTGCAGGGCGGGCGGCGTGTGAGCCCACCACATGCATGGTAAGGTGCCCGTGCACACCTGCCCCGATGTCCTTGGAATACACACATTGTGCACCCCTGCCCTGTGCCGTTGAACATCACCCTGCTGCTCTTCCCGTCGGGCAGCCCCGCGGCAGCGCTAAACCACGCAAACGCATGAGCACGCCCAGCCTGGTTTGGCAGCCGCTCCCAGCCCGGGCCCACCTGGTACAGCTTGGGCCCGCCCTTGGGGTTGTTCTCCAGGATGAGCGACTGGCAGAGGCAGATGTTGGTCCAGAAGTCGACCACGTGGTGGCCCAGGGCGGTGCTGCCCTCCTCCCAGTCGTTGTGCTGGTTGTGCTGGTTGTGCTGGCCTGCACAGGGCGGCGGGGGCATGCATGTCAGGGGCAGGCAGACGGCACTTGAGCAGGCACAACTGGCTTGCGGCTGGGGCACAGCAGGCAGGCTAGTCAAGCCAGCACACAGGGCAGCAGCACATGCAAGCAAGGCCCGACTGACGAGGGACCACCCCGGCTACCCTTGTCCCTACATCCCCTGCGCGCCCACGCACGTGGCGTGCTGCTGCCGTTCGAATCGAGCCCGGCCTCGCCGACCGCAATGCCCAGCGAGCCGGCAGAGTCCATGTTGGGGTAGCTGGTGGGGTGCTGCAGGGGGGAGGGCACGCACACACGTATGTTGTTGTCAAGAGGGATGGAGCAACAGGGAGCAGCAGAAACGCAGCAGGTGAGACAGAGGGACATGGAAACATACAGTGCACAAACATCCCACAAGCACGGCAGCGTGGACGGGCTGCTTGCCCCACAAGACACGGCAGCGCGGCCTGCTCCCCCCGCTCACCGCCATGACGTCGCGCCGGCTGCCGCCCGCGGTGATAAGGCCCGACCAGGAGGAGGAGTGCTGCACCTTGGCGGCCGCCTTGTACATGCGGGGGTCAAACATGCGCAGGGCCGCCAGGCCGGTGCGCTCCGGGTGCTCCTCCAGGCGCAGGTCTGCGTTGCCATAGGCCACGCCCTTGACCGCAATCTGGCGCAGCTGCATCTCGTTGGAGGTCAGCGTGCCCGTCTTGTCGCTGAAGATGTACTCAATCTGCAGGGGGGAGGGAGGGAGGGAGGGCAGTTGGGCAGGTGGCACAAAATGTTGGTTCAACACTGGGCAAAGCGGCACCAAGCAAGGTGGAAAGAAGGCAGCCGCCAACTTCATACCTTGCTTTCCATTCTTGATGCACCGTACTCTGATTTAAAAAAAAAACCCTCTTCTCACCCACCCTACCATTTCAAATCCCCCACCCACCCACCATTCGCTGCCCCGCCCTCCCTCACCCCACCCTGCCCCCACCCCGCGCTGCCTGCCCGCCCACCTTTCCCAGGTCCTCGTTCAGGTTTGAGTTGCGGCAGCGTGCCCACTCCTTGGTCTTGGGGTCGCGCATGTCGCGGTCAAAGTTGATGAACACAAAACCCTGCAGCGCGGGTGCAGGGTGGCATGGGTGGTTCAGTGGGTGCCTGAGGCGGCACAGTGGCGGGCCACCCTCTCTGGCATGGTTGGTACGCAGTCGTGGTTCTGACTGACACACAAATCTGTGCTTGCATGGCGGTGATCAGGCCTCTGCTCAGACAGAAGCTGGCTCCCAGAGCGGCCCTCCACCCCTGCCCTGCCCACCTGCCAGAACTTCACGATTTCCAGCGTGACAAACAGCGAGATGGGGACCAGGTAGGAGAGCAGGATCCAGAAGGTGAGGAAGGTGAGGCCGATCTGCGGGGGCAGCAGCGGGGCCACAGGCAGGCAGCAGTGAGTCTGAGTGGCTGGCATCAAGTAGTGCACGAAATCAACGCGAACAAGCCGGCAGGCGGGCCGGCCGGCAAAGCAGGCAGCAATGTTAAAAGCTGTTCACATCGAACCCTGCCCCCCTGCCTTGCACGCCCGCACCTGAGCGCCGGCGTTGGCCCAGTTGCCCTGTACATACACATCCAGTGCCAGGTAGTAGTGCTTCTTGCCCTCCCTCTGAATCCAAATGTAGTTGGCGATGGAGCAGAAGAGGCACATGGCCAGCTGCGCGACAAGAGGGCGGGGGGCAAGGGAGCTCAGAGGATCAGGGAGCAGCAGAACAACGCAACAGCATAGTACATCAGCATCAGCAGCATGGAGGGCAGCAGCAGATGGTGACTGCGTAGGACAGGTCCAGGCAGGTCCGTAATGGAAGCTGTGGTACAGCAAGCAATGCCGTCCATGACCGCTGCTAACAACATCTTATTCCACCCCCACGTGCGCAGCAATGCTTTCTGATAGTCACGATCAGGTGAATGACCCCACTGTCCCGCCCTGGACTCACCTGCATGGCGATGACCAACGCGATCTGGAGGTTGAGGAAGCGGTCAAAGGAGCCTGCGGGGTGGGCAGAGGGGCAAGGGGGCGAAAGGCGGTGAAGCGGGACCTGGTGCTGCTTGCTGCTGAACCAGCATCGGTCCAGCAGGGCTGAAGGCACGAGTCAGGAGCATATGCAGGCAGTGCATGAAGCATCCCTCTCGCTCAGTCCACCAAGCCAGGACCTAATCCTGCAGCAGGGCGCCTTTGTAACTCACCACATCCTCCACACACCTGGCCCACCCCACCCCCAACCCTGCTCACCGACTTTCAGCGGCGTCTTGGCTGCGTTCATCTGGATGCGCGTCTCCTTGCCAGTGTACACCACCAGGCCGGAGATGGCCTTGGAGTTCTTCAGCATGCACCCGCGCAGCAGCATCTCGTTCATGGTGACAGGGATGTCGACAGAGGGCACGCCGGTGCCGGGCAGGCCGCCTGCGGGAGGGAGGGGACGCATTGTTGGATGGAATACGTATTGAAATGCGGGCCCAGCGTGGGCCAGCCTGCTGGGAGCACAGCAAAAGAAGTGTGTAACAGATGCAAACTTGGGAACAGGAGGCTGAAATGGGGGACCTTGGCGTGGGCGGACGTGATGGGAGCACGGCAGCGAAAGGGTACAGGAGCATGCCAAAGGCGCACAAAAAGCCAAGGACACAGACACGACATCCCAGCAACCCCACCCTCACCCTCCAAGCCCCCTGCTCACCTGCATTGCCGGTAGGGCTGAGGGGCATGTCTCTGAGCCGCTCATCCACAATCTGCACCTTGCCCTTGAACTTGTGCAGGTTCTTGTTGGCCTCCTCAGCCGTCAGCGTCAGCTGCAGCCCCATCACCTGCTTCAGGCTGTCAGCCTGCAGGGCGGCCAGGGTGGCAGCAGAAGGACGCAAGCGTTCAGCAGGGGCCGCACATCTCAGCTTGAGCGCCGCAGGCAATGAGGCAGGCAGTGCACGGTCACAGTACACAGGCAGCTAGGCTCCAGTTGAAAGAAATAGGCAGGCAAGGACAGGTGCTGAGCAGCTGGTTGGCGGTGGCGGTGGCGATGGCGGCAGCAGGAGCAGGGCTCTGTTCTTCTGCAGGGCATCTCATGCTGTTGTGATGAACACTGGTGCACTAAACTTTCGCTTTCCCCCTCTTGCACGCTTGCACACAGCAAGCCGATACACTAGTCCCGACATCCCCGCCCTCCCAGCACCCACCGGCAGGCCCTTCATGTCCAGCGGCTTGCGGATCTTCAGGTTGGTCTCCCCATCCAGGTTGGTGGTCTTGATGTAGCACACGTTCTCGTCCATGTCGGAGTGCAGGCACATGAGGTCGGCGGGGAAGAGCTCTTCGTCGCGCACCTGGATGATGTCGCCCACCTTGACATCAGTCCACAGCACGTCAACCACGGTGCCTGCAGCAAGCACACAGCATGGGCAGCGCAGCAGGCACTGTGAAAAAAGATGGCAAGCACGGAACGCACGGCACAGCATGGCACAGCATGGCGGAGGGCATGTCACGAACGTTGCAAGCCTGGCCCCATCCCCCCTTGCACCAGACGCAAGCGCGGGTGGTGGGCCGTCCCGCTCTGCAGCTGCCTCCACCATTTACTTGTCCGCTCCTCCTGTATCGACTGCCACCTCATGGCCAGAGGACCGACCCGACCAGCACGGATGGCCCCACAAAGATCCTTCACACAACCACACAGCACCCACAGCGCACGCACCGTCTGGCTGCACCCGGTGCGTGACGCTGGTGTTCATGCGCTTGTCCTCCTGGTGACGCTTCACATCCTCCCAAATCGACTTGACAGCGGCCACGGTGAGCACAAACATGAGGGCCGCGGTGGAGCCGTAGCCGCTGAAGGGGGACACCACGCTCCACCAGGACAGGCCCGCCTGCACAGGGGGAGCGCATGGGGGTAAAGCCATCAAAGGTGCAGGCAGCCTCGAGCATGAGTGGGGGTTGCCAGCATGGGAGTTGAGGCCTGCATCACCCCCAGCTGCTGCACAGCTGTCGCGTCCAGAGCCCACATCAAGCCAGTGCACTGTACCAGCCGTTATAAAGACCTAGGCACACAATCTGCTGGTTCGCGTCTCCCGCCCTGCCTGCCGCGCATCGCCTGTTTGCCTCTGCCCCCGCCCTTCCCCTGCCCCCCTGCCCAGCGCCGGCTTGCCCGCACCTGGAGCAGGAAGTAGAGGTAGGCCACGCGGGAGAACATTTCGAACAGGAAGATGGGCAGGAAGGTGACGACATTGTACTTGCTGGTGACCACCTTGTTGGACTCAAACTCGGGGCCCGCTGCCGCCTGCTGGCCGCGGCCGCTGTAGATGATGCGGGTGCGCGTGTCTTCCACCACCTCCTGCCCGTGTGGGAGGGTTGCAGGGGCAGGTCACAGGCAGTGCAGGATTTAGCCGCAGACGGAGTGGGCAAGCAGATGCAGGTCGCAAGCGGGGCAGGCAGCAGGCAGGGAGGCTGGCGCAAGGAAAGCCGGCAGGTGTATAGAAGACTGTTTGAATCTGGTCAAGATTGTGCACAGTCTGGTGCCCATGGCTGCTGCAACGCCATGGCCTGTGCCTCCCTGATGCCTCCACAACAGCGATGAACCTGCATCACACCTGCATCACACCTCTCCAGCCCCCAAACACCACCGGTGCGCGCCCACCTTTGGACCGGCACCCAGCTGGAGGGCCGTGGCCATGACCCCTCCACCCACAACACCGCCCACAGCATTTCCTCCACTGTGACGAGATCCAGATACCCCGCTGTCTGCCCTGTCCTGCCCCGCACCAACAAAACTAACCTTGCACCCAGGAAAAAGCAGCGTGCTGCAGCACCCAGCTGCCAGGGCAAGCTGCCCCATGCATTGCACGGCACTGCCCGTGCCCTGTCCTGCTCCACTCCCCCGCCCTACCTTGGCTGTCGGCTCTGTGCCCTCCTGCTGCTGCGTGGTGGTGACATACTTGGCATCTGCTGCAGCCCGCTTCAGCGGGTTGACAGACACGCGGTTGCCATGCCGGCTGCCGCCGGCGGCAGAAAGGTTGCTGGCGCTCTGTGTGCGCGGCGTGCGCGACAGCCCAATCCAGCTGGCAGCCTCACGCAGGATTGTGCCAGGGCTGTACCGCCGCGACCCTGATGCTTGTGATCCCGTCTCTGACGGCGCGTCCTGCACCACCCCGAACTGCAGGGCCTCCTCATCCGGCACCTGCCAATATCGGCGGGAACGGAGCAGCGTGCAGGGCGGTGAGGCGGGGCAACCGTGTGCGCCGTCTGAGCCAAGCCAGCAGCACAGGGCAACAGCACCCACTGATATTCGCAACAGAGGCTTGGGTGCTCTGGCGAGCATGCAGGGACTGGCATCCACAAGGACACAAGGACATTTACTGGCGGCGGCAAAGAGGCGAGCCAGCAGCGGCGGCGGTGCCAGCGTCTTGCCGCCGCAGTCCGTCTGGCTGTCCGGCTGTCATCGCTCGGCTACCCCCGGTTGCACTGCGCGCCAGGGAGCGCGTCACGGTCACTGCACGCACCTCCACTCGAAGGCCGGCCGGCCGCTTGGGTTGCCCGCTCATTGTGTAATCTGCGCGGTGTGATCAGCAACGGTGTAACTCCGTGCCATGCGAACGGTGCCCGGCACGGCCAGCCCGGCGGGCAGCGCTTGAAAAACAGCCGAAGGCAGGTGTTGACTGGGCGCTGGAGCGATAGGGGCCTTGCCACCAAACAGATCGAACCGCTCAGACCGCGCAGAGGTGGTCCCCAGAGGGCCAGGCGCCAAGAAAGACAGCAGTTTCCACGTGAGTGCCACCTCACTCTCAACTTCGCCTCAGTGAACGTTCACACGCCTCTGTCCTCCCCCTCTCTCAGCCCTCAGCGCTGGAAGCGTAAATTAGCAGGCAGCCGCTGCCCAGGCGTAAGCAGCTGCCGTCATGGCCAGCAAACGCAAGGCTTCCGACCCTGCTGGCGCTGAGGCCGATGCAACTGTGCAGGTGAGGTGTACTGGGTGGTCGAGAGAGCCCCAGAAACGCGGGAGGAGCAGCAGCAAGCTTGGGTGGTGGAGGTGGTGGGAGCGGGAGCGGAGCCGCAGCCGCCGTCGCTGCCGCCGGCTTGTGGTCCAACCAGCTGTCCCTTGCTGCACCACTGCCCTGGCAGATTCTGCCCCTGGGCGCGGGGCAGGAGGTGGGCCGCAGCTGCATCATCGTGCGCTACGGCGGCAAGTCGGTGATGCTGGACTGCGGCGTGCACCCCGGCTTCTTTGGCCTCGCCTCGCTGCCCTTTTTTGACGAGGTGGACCTGAGCGAGGTGGACGTCATGCTGGTGACGCACTTCCACCTTGACCACTGCGCCGCGGTGCCCTACGTCACGGGGCACACGCCCTTCAAGGGGCGCGTGCTCATGACGCACGCCACCAAGGCCATTGTGCACACCCTGCTCAAGGACTTTGTGAAGGTCAGCCGCGGAGGCACGGGTGAGCGCAGGATGGGAGGGTGAGGGCAGATGGTGGGGCGTGTGGATTAGCACGGGCTGGGCATGCAGCACAGTGTGGATGTCTGTGTTGATGACTGCTCTCAACTGGGAGACGGCAGCAGCAGAAGTCCGGGTGGAAGCGCTGTGCCTCCTCCCCTCCCCGCACTTTCGGGTGCACTCTGCTGTTGCAGCAGGCCTGCACCTTCACATCATGACACACACACTTGCGCTAGCTTTCCGCACCCATAATCCTGAGGCTAGCATTATATCGAAGGCACATGGTGCCAGCATGCCAATTTGGCTGTTGCCTCCCCCCCCCTGACGCCCTGCCCTGCCCTGCCCTGCCTGCCCCATCCCACACGCGACCCAGGCGAGGGTCTGTACACTGAGCGTGACCTGGAGGCCGCCATCGAGCGCACAGAGGTGGTGGACTTCCAGCAGACTGTGGACGTGGATGGAATTCGTGTCACCGCGTACCGAGCAGGGCACGTGCTGGGAGCGGCAATGTTCCAGGTGGGGCAGCGGGGGACAGCGGGCGCTGGCTGGCCGGCATCAGGCGCGCCCACATGCCGGTGGGTGTTCCGGCAGCTGGCGATTGCGTGGCATGGCATGGGTGCAGGCAGGCACCTGGTGGCCATCTGTTCTGGCAGCGCAGCGTGCACAGCAGCTGATCCAGCTGGCTTGCAGTCGCTCCACTGATGGCTTGCAGTCGCTCCACTGATGGCTTGCAGTCGCTGCACTGATGCCGAAGCTTGCACCCTCACCGTCCGCTGCCCGCTCACCACCCACCCACCCCCACATACACCCACCACGACAGATTGAGATTGGCGGCATGCGCCTGCTGTACACCGGCGACTACTCCCGCATCCCCGACCGACACATGCCCGCCGCCGACCTGCCCGACCAGCGGCCCCACATCGTGATTGTGGAGTCAACCTACGGCGTCTCCCGCCACCTGCCGCGCGAGGAGCGGGAGCAGCGGTTTGTGGAGCGCATCCACACCGCGGTGGCACGCGGCGGGCGCGTGCTGCTGCCGGTGGTGGCGCTGGGGCGGGCGCAGGAGCTGCTGCTCATTCTGGAGGAGTACTGGGAGCGGCACCCGGAGCTGCACGGCGTGCCCATCTACCAGGCAAGTGTGCTACGAGGAGCCGGCGGCCTGGGCGGCAGGGCAGCAGAGGTGGTTGTGGGCAGCAGGGGCAGAGTGTGATGGAGATCTGAGCTGTCTGCTGGGGGGCTGCGGCAGGCTGAGAGGGATGGGATCAGGGACTGGGTGCTGTGCAGGTTTGGGTGCTGTACAGGGTTGACCTGTCTGCACGGCGGGTGCGGCATGTTGAAGAAGGAGGGGGACCAGGGAGTGCGGGCACAGCCTGCCAGCTGAGCATGGGGCAGCAACTGCTCCTGTGCCAGTTAGTCTGTAGTAGTGGGAATTTTTTCAGAACCTCTTGCCAGTATCAGCCGTGCTGGAGCTTGCCAGCCAGCCAGCCACCCCACGTCGGTCCGCCCCTGCACCCTGCCTCACCGCGCTGCCCTCGCCCGCTCCCACCCACTCCCACCCCCGCCCGCAGGCCAGCGGCCTGGCCCGCCGCGCCATGGGCGTGTACCAGGCGTACATAGAGATGATGAACGATGACATCAAGGCAGCCTTCACCGTGGCCAACCCATTCCACTTCCGACACATCGCACACCTCAAGTCGGCGGCGCAGTTTGACGACGTGGGGCCCTGCGTAGTCATGGCCACACCCTCCATGCTACAGGTGCGGGGTGGGTGGGGTGGGGTGAGGGGGTGTCGGACGGGAGAGTGGGGTGGGGTGGGAGCAAGGGGCGGGACGGGTACAGGTGGGGCTGGGCCTAGTAACTGATGGCGGACCATGGACCAGCCAGTGTGATCAGGTCGGCTGTGGGTTGGCCTGGGCCGCACTAGCGCTGCAATGCGCTGGGCTACTTGTTGGCTTGCACTTGGCCTGCACCCCTGGCTTCTAGCGCTCTGCGTTTTCCTGTGCTGCAGCTACCGCCTGGCATGTGGGGCCCATTGTTCGCGCTCATCCCCGTCGGTCCGCCCCATCTCCCTCCTCTTCTTGTCCAGAGTAAACTGTCTCTTGCTCCCCGCCTTCCCCCCTCCTNGGGGGACAGGAGGTGGGGGAAGGTGGGCACGCGTGGAGGCAGCGGGGGGAAAGAGGTGCGCCACGGGATTTGAAGATGGGGCTGCAGGGCTGCAGCAGCTTGGTTGGACTCTGCCTGCCGACCGCAGCACGTAGGCCCCCTCCTCCTGATGGTCATGCTGCCACACACACTGCCCTCTTCAGCCAGCAAGCTCAACCAGCTCGCCCTGCCCCTCGTGTGCCAGACGGCCCAACTGCCCTTGATCACTGTACAAACTGTCGAGCCCGCCTTCTCCCCACCTCCCTTGTTCCTCCAGACTAATCATCCAGCGTGCGGTGCCCCTCCTACACCTCCCATCCCACTTGGCTGCCCTCTGCACACAGCCCTCGTCACACCCCCAACGCCCCCGATCACCCACCCCCTTCACTACGCGCCAGGCTTGCAGTGTCCCTCCTGCGCCGCCCTGCCCCGCATCCCAACCCTCCCGCCTGCCCTCCTTGTCACTGCTTGCTTACGCACCCGCCCCCACACTGTTCAACCACCCACCCCCTCTACCACGCACCGGGCTTGCAGTGCCCCTCCTGTGCCATCGCGATGTGGCACACCCCCTTGTAGTCCGGGTTGGCCCGGAAGTCGCCCCGGTCCTTGATGTCGTAAAAGTACTTGATGTTGTACTTGTCCGCAACCTGCGGCAGGTGATGCGGTGGTGGTGGGTCATGTGGTGTGAGGTGAGGTGGGAGGGAGAGTGGGAGGGAGGGCGGACGGGCAGGCAGGCGGGTTGAGCGGGTGCAGCATCGTGGCCACTTGGGTGGGTGCTGGGACAGGCAGACCGCTCTCAGCCGTAGGGCTGTGTGTGACGGTTGACGTGACGCTTGCAGGCAGGCTGCATGCGCAGGCTGGAAGCTTCTGCGCATGCAGTCTGCACGCAAGCTGGCAGCCCCCGTGCAGGCGTCCCCGCAGCAGGCAGGCGGGCAGGCGGGCAGCCCCAGAGCAGGCGGGCGGGCGGGCATGCGGGGCCCACCTCGCGCAGGATGTCTACGTTGCGGTTGGCGCGTGGGTCGGATGTGAAGATGTAGTGGTCGGGAATGATCACCACACGCTCGTTGTCCCACACCTGCAGGGGGTCAGGGGGCGGGCGTGAGCAGGACAGGACGTTAACGGGGGGCGGACGTGGTTGGGGTGCAGCTGCTGGGGTGGGTGGAGAGGGCGAGGGCCAGCGGTGGGGCCAGCAGGGAGCAAGAGTGAGTAAATTGAAGGGGTGAGTAACAACAGTTGTGGACTTCAGCAGCTCTATCCAAGCCCCAAAGTGTGTCCTGCCGTCAATCGTGGCCCTGAAGCTGTCCCCCAAACCAGCGGCCGCACGACCCACCACCAGCAGGTCTGCTAGCTGCCCACCCACACTCTGCCTCCTGCACTGCCCACTGCTGTCCGATCCAGACACCCGTCCCCTCCCTCTTCTCCCCTCCCCACACAAGCAACAAACCACCTCTTGCACTGCCCCCTGCTTTTTCAATCCGGTCGCACGCACCTACCTCTTCTCCCGTCCCCACACAACCAACCCACCCATCAACCCACGCCCTACTACCCCCTACCTGTGCATCCATGCCAAACTCTTGCTGGAAGATGCCAAAGGTTCCAGGGCCGCACACGTCGTGGGTGAGCAGCTTGTCCACGTTGGTCCACACATTGTCGCCCGGCATCACCACAGGCTTATCGCTGTGCTTGGCCAGAATCTTCTCAGTCATGGTCATGGCACGCTTGACCTGGGGGACGGAACAGATTTGGAGGGCGGGTGGAGTGAGGCAAGAGGAGCGCGGCGCCACGAGGGCGGACGAGATGACTGGCGGCGGAGTGGCGGCGGCGGAGGCAGCGGCAGCAGCACCCCTCTTGTGCCTGCTGCGGAGTGCTCCCACGGCAAGCACAGGCCCGTTGGGTGCTGCGATCAAGCCCGAGCAGGGTTGGAGGGAGTGGGGCAGCCGCGGCGGCATGCTGGCCTGGCTCACCGCGCCGGTGCTGGCGGGCGTGCGGGCGGGTGTAGGGGGAGCCGCCACACAGGCAACGCGCAGCTGCCGGCGCCCGGAGGCGGCATGGGCGCTGGCGGAGGAGGTCCTGAAAGCCTGGCAGCGCTGCATGGTGGCCGCAGCTGTGGAGGGGTTTAAAAGGCAGCAATACCTGCTGCAGAAGGGCTGGAGCTGCCCAGAGCGCCAGTTTTTGGTCACCCAATCCTAGCTGGCCGCTGAGGACTTGGAAGCGACCACCTCCAATTGCTCGCTGACAGACTTGGCTGCGGTGCTGGCATTCCGCCGGAGCGCATCCCCGTGGCTTTGTGTCGCACACAACAAGGTCAGCTCTGGGTCGGCGGACATGCCGCGGCATGCTGCTGGCACCAGCTGCTGGCGGGCACCCGCTGCACCCCTCTCTTCGGGCTTTACAATGGAACGAGGTGTGCAGAAAACTGATACTGTGCGAGATGGGATGGCGAGGGTTTGAAATATAATGTGCAGAGGGTTGAGGCCACACAGTGATTTGTGCAGAGATGGGGGTGGGACTGCTTGTGAGAACGCCCTGCACAAGATTTAGATTCAGACGCTGTCCCAGCCACGACCCTGCTGCAAGTCAATGCGCAGGCCGTTGCGGGCGACCAGGAAGTAGGGCAGCAGGGTTCCGTCAAATCCGTGCAGACACAGATGGGTCAGATGGGTGAGCTTCTGAAGGTGCTGCCAGCCACCCGTGAGCTCGGGCTTGCTGCCGAGGTCGAGGCGACGCAGGTTAGTGAGGGTGCTCAGAGATTCAGGAAGCAGGCCAGGGTGGCGGTCCATGATTCACAAACACCTGAGCGGGTCGCATGCTGTGCTGCGCTGGGCAGGGTCAAGCGCTGCGTACCTTCCTGCTGTGCATCAGGCCAGCCTCTCTTGCCTCCTTCTGTGTGCCCCACCCACCTCGGCACAACACACCGTGGCCTCAGCATGCGGTTGGTCAGTTTACAAATACGACATGTGTGGGGGCAAAATTCGACATGTGTGTGGGAGCAAAACAAACACCAGAGGCATGGAGGGAAGCTAGGGTGCATGGAGGCGGCATGGGTCACCTCTGCAGCGGGTACTGTGTGCCCGACGCGCTGCGCGCATGGCTGGCAAAGCGCACCACAGAGGACTGCCGCACAGCCAGGTTGCCCCAGCCGGGCATCGGCGTGCCGTCTGTGCCGGCATACTGCTCGGGCACAGAGCCCATGCGGATGCCGCTGCCGCTGCTGCGCATCTCCAGCCCCTCGGCATCGCCGCCGCTCTGCCAGCGCTGCACGGAGCCGCCGCCGTACTGCGTGCGCAGCGCGGGCACCTCTCCCGAGGAGGTGTCGCCGGGCTGCGTGTCGCCCATGCCGCGCTCCGGGTCGCCTGTTGACCGGTGGCTGCTGCGCTGGCGCACCGTGCCCAGGTCGGCCAGCCGCTGGCGGGTGGGGGCGCTCAGGTCGCGCATCAGCCCGTCCTTGCGCTCCTGCACCACATGGCACGGCAGCAGCGGTGGGCGGGCAGGGAGGATCAGCACCGTGGCAGCAGCAGGGGAAGCAGGCGAAGCCATGGTTGCGAGCGGCGCCTGTCAACGACGCTCACTTCAGCAGGAATGGTGGACCCGCCGCTCTGCCAGCCAGGAGCTGCGTTGTGCGCCCCCGCTGGTGCTTCCCACGTGCTTGCTTGCTTCTGCTGCTGCTCGCCTGCTGCTCCTGTGCCCGCCCAGCCCAGCACATGCCACCCAGCTCGTCCCCGCCCCCGCCCGTCCCCCACCTTTTCCGACAGGATGAACGAGTCCTGGGGCTTGAATGCCCAGTCTGCGGTGCGCTCCGCAAAGCGCATGCCAAAGGTGATGATGTTGCACACCAGGATGACCAGCCAGAAGGTGGGGCTGGACAGAATCTCGTCAGACACGCCCACGTTGGCGGGGTCGTAGTAGCCCACACCCAGCTCTGGAGGGGAGGCGGTGGGAGGAGGAGCGGTGGGTGGTGGGGTGAGGTGTCAGGGTGACGGGTCAGGAGTGGACGTGGAGCACAGGCAGGCAAGGGCAGGGGATGGGTGCCTGAGGCAGAGGGATTCGACAAGCAGGGCAGGCCAGGACGCAATTGGCAGCGAAACAGCGAGCAGTGCCCAGCCTGGCATACAACTCACAATCACCTCCCTTCGGGTGCACACCCACAGCCCCAGCTGCCTGTGCGGCTAGCACGCAGCACCGTGCACAAAGCACCCTCCGCCCACGCTGTCGCCCACAAGTCAATCCTTGCCCTCCTGCCCCTCCAGCGACCCTGCCTGCTGCCTCCCCTGTTCACCCCCCCAGGCTGCCCGCTGCCCACCCCTGAACACCCGGCTTTCCGCCGGCCAGCCCTTGCCCCCCACCCCACCCCCTCCTGTTCAGCACTCACCCACGAGGGGGAAGAGGATCATGAATGGGTAGACCAGGAAGTATGAGAAGAAGGTGAAGATGCCAAAGAGCCAGGTCCAGTAGCGCGCCACCAGTGCCACCTCCAGGGTCACCGCCCCCAGCAGCGCCACAAACGCTGTCTTGCCCAGGGAGTAGACATCTGTGATGTTGTGCTCCCCGGAGGTGGCCTGGGAGTAGTAGGGGATGAAGAAGCAGACGGCGCCGTGCATCGCGCCCAGCAGCACGCCCGTCTTCCAAAAGGACTGGGTGGTGAGGGAGCGGGAGGCGCGCTTGTCGTACAGCTGCCAAGCGAAAGATGGAGGAGGGAGGGGGAGGGAGGGAGGGGGAACGGGTGGGGGAACACGATCAGCCGGCGGCGGCACGGAGATGGGAGAGGGCCAGCGCTATTGGTGAGGCCAATGCGCACTCGCAAGCACAAGCTACCCTGAACTGCCCGCTGGTTTGCCTGGCCCTGCACGGCTGCAGCCCCGCACAGCCTGCCCAGCCCCGCCCTGCCCTGCCCACCTGCGGGTAGCGGATGAGTGCGCGCAGGTTCTTGACGGGTCGGTCCAGGACGGAGAAGAGGCAGATGGGGAAGGAGGTGAAGACGACGTTGAACACGGCGGCGGTGATCGAGTCCACCAGAGCCTGGCCGGAGAAGCCGTTGTAAAACTGCGGGCCCGGGGTGTGCAATGGGGGTGGGAGAAGCGGGGGAGATGGCAGGTGGAGGGTGAGGGCGCGGGCGGGTGTGTGGCAGGCCCAGGCTAGCTGGCAGCAGCATGGACTGGGAGCAACAGCTTGCCAGCAGGGGCGGCAGAGACAAAACTGGGCAGAGGCAGAGGCAGAGGCATGGCAGCTGCGCTGCGCTGTGCTGCACAACCCACCCTGCCAGCCCGCCATGTGTCCGCATGACCGTTCTCCCTGCCCGCCTGTCAATGCCGCCTCCCCGCCCTGCCTGCCCTGCCCGCACCTGGTAGTAGAACAGCACAAAGGCGAATGTGATGTTCTTGTAGAAGGAGTACTTGATGAGGCGGGCCAGGCGGTAGTACGACAGGTTGCCGTGCACCAGCAGCAGGGGCACCAGGAACCTGCACGGGGGGGCGAGGGAAGGAGGGAGGGAGGGAGGCAGGGCAGGCAGGTGAGAGCAGCGGCGGCAAAGCTCATGCAGTGTAGCAAAAGTTGGGTTGCGCTGCACAAGCTGCAAGAAGCCGAAGCCCGCTGCTCAGCAACCCACCAGCCCCAGGCACCCCCTGCCTGCCCTTGCCATCCACCTGCGCCCCCCATCGCTGCTGCTGCGCGACTGCAGGCCGCGTGGTCCCGTACCCAGCTGCCGGCAGCCCCAGCGCCGCAAGCAGCTTTGCTGGGTGGCCTCCTCCCCACCTGAACTGGGAGATGGCGTAGTCTGAGTTGTTCACGGCCTGGCGCCCCTCCTTGCCCATGATGCCCACACCCACGTCCGCGGTCTGCAGCATGGCCACGTCGTTGGCGCCGTCGCCGATGGACAGCATCTTGCCCTGAGAGTGGGGGAGGGCCGAGGCGGGAGGGAGAGGGACGTCGATAGGGCAGGGAAACAAGGGCAGGCAGGCAGGCACCGGTGGTGTGAGCCAGCAGGCTGGAGGGTTGGTGGACGTCCACGCTCCAGAACACACGGCAGCAAGGTCAGCTGCTGCCCCATTGCCCTGCAGCCATACATGAACATATTCCTGCACTGCTGCCTTCCCACCCCCAACCCGAAAATGCACTCACTGGTGCCTCCTGCCAGCACTCCCTTGCTGAGCCCGAGCAGCGCCGCCCGACACCACCTCCCATCCTTTCATCACCAGCCACGCATCCTGCCACCCGCACCCCCCACCTTCTCATCACCAGCCCCCGCCTCTCCTGCCACCCCCACCCCCCGCAGCCTCACCTGCAGCCTGCGCTTGTGGCAGGCGTACCAGCGCCTGAGGCCGCGCTTGCTGCCCGCCGCCTTCCACATCTCGTAGTGCGTCATCATCTTCACGATGGCCGCCTTCTGTGAGGGGGAGGAGCGGCTGACCACCACCCCGCTGCAGTGAGCCGCCAACACCGCAAGCTTGTGCTGCACCGCGTCGTCTTGCAGGATGAAGGTGAGGGTGGGGCCGTCCACCGCCATCTCAGCGCGCTGCCAGTCGGAGGGGATCAGGTCGGCCATCTCCACCGGGGTCAGCTCACGCCCGCCCTGGCCGATCAGCTGCAGGGGAGATGGATGGATGGGCAGGCAGGGGAGCAGTCGGCAGGTGGCTGCAGTCGGGAAGAGCTGTCGCAGGGCTGTGACGAGAGCCTGCCAACAGGCTGCATCACTCCAAACGCTTGCAAGCACAGCAAGCGTCACTGTTTCTCGTGACAGCGCTGCCCTACCCGCCGCCCCTGCCCCCGCAGCGCACCGGTGCACCCGTCTCAGCCTCGTAGTGCTCCACCACCCGGCGCAGGAAGCTGTCCAGCTTGGAGTTTGCATCGGCGGCCGCAGTTGCTGCGGGCCCAGCGGGAAGCAGGGGAGGCAGCAAGATTGGTGAGGAGGCGCGGGGCAGCTGCGGTCCTATCACACCTGCTCAACCGCTTCTGTTGGCATCTGGTAGCGTCGCTCCAGCGATTTGCACGTCACTGAAAGCGTGACTGCTTGCATAGCCTTCCTTCCACCTCCCATGGCAATCAACCATTCGGCGCCCCCTCCCCGCCCCCTGNGTGCCCCCGCTCCCCCCCCGCAGGTCCCCCTGCGCATGCAGGTTGACGCCATCTCCTTCTCCGCCCACGCCGACTTCCCCCAGACCAGCGAGTTCCTGGACGCCCTGCAGCCGCCACACGTGGTGCTGGTGCACGGCGAGGCCACAGAGATGGGGAGGCTGAAGAAGGCCCTGGAGCAGCATGCGGCGGCGCTGGGCATCCCCCGCACCCTCTACATGCCCAAGGTCACGCAGCCGGTGCTGATTGAGCACCGGGCGGAGCGCACTGCCAAGGTTGTGGGGCGGCTGGGTGAGAAGGCGGCGGGGGAGGGGGCGGCGGTCCGCGGCCTGCTGGTGCAGGCGCGCGGTGGCGGGCGGGTGCTGATGCACCACGACGACCTGCCGCGCTTCACCAAGCTGCACCCGGGGCGAGTGGTGCAGCGGCAGGCGCTGGCGCTGCACCGACCCTTCTCAGAGGTAGGCAGGTTGGAAAGGGGCAGGGGGGAAGGGGCAGGGTGTGTGGGAGGTTGAGCAATGGCTTCGGATGAGGAGCTTGAGCAAGGAGGGCCAGAAGGTCGGGGATGCAGGGTTGCAGAGGGTTGGGAAGAAGGCAGCGCTGCTGGCGCTGCCTCCTCTGGTCGTTTAGCGGAAGCGTTCCAAGATCTGTCCAGCGGAGCACCGGCGCCTCACATGCTGGTCTGGTGCGCCGCTGCCTGCCTGCCTCATCCCATAGCTGCACGCTCCCTGCTCAATGGCACTCTTCCTGCCGCCGCCGTGCCCCCGCCCCCTGCCCCGCCCCGGCAGGTGCGGCTGGCTCTGGAGATGATGTTTGAGGGGACGCAGGGGGCGGGTGACTTGGGGCGCGTGGATGCCGTGCCCGATCACCCAGGCAGCAGCAGTGGGGCAGGCAGCAGCGGGGGCCAGGTGCTGCGCATCGGCGACGCCGTCACGCTCACCTACCAGCCGGCGGCGGCAGCGGCAGCGACGGTGGCGGTGGGCGGCAGCAGCAGCGGGCACATTGTGCTGGAGTGGTGCGGGGGCAGCGATGCCGACATGGTGGCGGATGCTGTGGTGGCGGTGGTGCTGGGGGCGGCGGGGCAGCCGGTGGGGATGGAGGGAGCGGAGGCGGCGCGGCGCAAGGCGCTGGCTGCGGGCGACATGGATGGCGTGGAGGAGGCGGAGCTGGGCATTCTGACCTCCCTGCTGGGGGCGCAGTTTGGGCCGGCACGTGTGGACGCAGACCAGGTGGGCGGGTGGGGGCAGCTGGACTGACTGGGAGCCGTGCTGCGCCACGCTGGGCGGTGCCAGCAGTATGCCCTGCCCTCTCTCTCCTGCCCTGGCTTGTGGGAGGCACAGCAGGCGAGGCAGGGCAGGGCAGAGTCCCTGGCTGGCAACCCGCTCAATCTGACCCGCTCCCTCTGTCAGTGCCCTCACCCCTCCCTCCCTCCCTCCCTGGCTCTCTGTTGCCTCCCGCAGGGCCTTGTGTTTGTTGAGGTTGATGGGCAGCACGTGGTGATCAACGGCAAGAGCGGCAAGGTGCAGTGCGCGGATGCGGGGTTGCAGGGGCGGGTGGAGAAGGCGCTGGGGCGCATGCACGCAGCGCTGGCGCCCTGCGACGTCACAGATCTGGGCTGAGCTCCCGGCCGGACTGTGGCCAGCACCCCCCTTGTTTGTGAGGTACCCCCTCCCTGTCAGGCTGTGTGGTCTACTGCTCCCTTCCAGGCTGGCCAGGCCCCTTGTGGGCTGGCAAACTCCTCCATTCCAGTCCCACCCATGCACTCTGCTCCCCCATACTCCATGTTAACGTGCACTCTCTGCCTTGATTCTACGCCACCATGCACCCCATGAGGAAGGCCTCCTTCACTTTGCTCACATGTTGCCAGCCTGTCTGCAACAACTGCCCCGCTGGCCCCTGCTGCCCTGCAATTTTATCCTCTTTTGCCCTTATCCTATTTCGCCTCTTTCTCCTCTGCTCTGCTGCTTTTCCCTGCTCCACTTCTTGTTTGCTGCTTCCCATGAACCCATGAAGTCGCATGGTTGATTTCTTTTACATTTTTCACCACCGCTACTGTGTACCAGGTCATGTCAAAAGAGCGCAGCGTGCGGGTGCAGAGGCGAGGAATTGGTGATTGAATCAGGAAAGGCGTGGAAGCAGGGAGGGAGGTAACAGCAAACGCACAGCAGGGGAGGGTGCGGCGGGGACAAGCAGAGGGCCATGCCAGCGGGAGGGCCATCTAAAGCAGGAAGGTGGACAGCGGCCCGCTTACATCGGGCCAAGCAGCTGCACCCAGCTGGGCTTGGGGTCTGTGAACATCATGCCAGCGCCTATGATAGCGGGGATGTAGAACCAGTGAAGCGCCGTCTGTGGGAGGGGAGGCAGGAAAAGGGAACGTTTGTTGAGACGGCGGTTCGGACGTGCAAACGTGGCCTCAACCTAAGTGCCACAGGCCTGGCTCCTGCCAATGCCAATGCCAACATCAGTTTAAAACAGCTGCTGATCGTTGCATACACGCACGACCAAGTCGCTGGACTGACACCGCTGTGCCTGGTTCAATGAGCGCTGGCGGTGGTGGCGGCAGCGGCGGCGGCACTGGCAGCAACGTCGACCCCTCCCCCGACCCTGGTTGGACCGCGCCGCTCGGCTGCGAATTGGCCTGCTGCTATGTCCTAGGCTGTAATCAGGCTGTGAGGCGCCTGAGGGCTGCCCCACGCAGCGATGTGCAGCGTCGCACCTTGGCATACGGCCGAACGGCCGTCCAGGTCTGCACCAGGCGCTCCTGCACCTGCTCGACCGCCGGTGGAAGGGCCATGTCTGCTCTTGGGCCGCTTGACAGGTAAGCTTGTTCGGAGGGCTGCTGGAGGCTCGTAAGGGCCGTGGATGAGAGACTGGATGTTGTGGTTGCTCGTAACTGCAGGCGTTCTAAAGGCCTGCGAGGTAGTTTTGCAATCAAGTGCCACCGAGGCAAGTTCAACAGGGCTTCTTGAGTCTGTTCTGTCTCCACTTCTGTTCACAAATATCTCCGCCCTAGTGAAGGCGCGATGTCGTTGGGCTATGCCGAAAAGCTTAGCTTTCGGGAGGACCTTGGCGGCCAGCTGGGGGCTCCCGAGCTCTTTGACAGCCCAGAGGAGGTGCAAGCCAAAGTAGACCGCCTGGCAGAGTTGGTAAGGGGGCCGGGGCGATGCTGGGGCACAGCAGCAGCACCGCCACTGCCTGGCGCCACTGCCGCCACCGCTCTCCTGCTGCTGCTTCCGCCTCGTGTGCCCTATGATACGGCATTCCTTAGGGCATACCTGCCCCCCACAGCATGTCGTCAGCAGTGAAGAAACTGTGGCGGCTGTTGTCGTATCTGCTGTGCAGATTCAGCAGGCCCGGCGCATCGTTGCCTTTACCGGGGCAGGCATCAGCACCGCCTGCGGCATCCCTGATTTCAGGTGGGGTTGGTTTTCAGGGCTGCAAACCTGGCTGCCTGCCTGGACAGTCAGGAGGGAAGGGAAAAAGAGCTGCTGCAGCTGCTGCGTGGGGGCGGTCGCCCTGAACAGCCGAGAGCGCCGCACAGCCTGGGAGTCGCCGCACGCTGCTGCCACATGGCAGTCCGGTTCACCCCTGTGCTCGTCATGCTGCTGCTGCTCTGCAGGGGTCCCTCCGGCATCTGGACCTTGCAGCGTGCAGGTGAGGGGCGCTGTCAGGTGGGATTGAAGCAACAGTGCAGGGCGGATGGACGCGCTGCAAGGAGCCAGTGGAAAGCAGGCGGAGCGGCAGGAGGAGTCGCATGTCAGTAGACGGCACACCGCAGCCAGACTGCCAGACCAGGGACAGCTTCCAGTAACCGCCATACTCCCGCTGCCGCCACCCACCCCGTGCTGCAGGCCAGCCGCTGCCGCGGCCCAAGGTGTCGTTCACGCACGCCACGCCCTCCCTGACCCACCAGGTGCTGGCGGCGCTCATGCAGGCCGGCAAGCTCAACTACCTGGGTGGGTGGGTGGGTGGGGTGAATGCAGTCAACTTACAATGGGGGACACTGGATGACCTGCATGGGGTGCTGGGTGAAGTGGCGACAGTGGGAGCGGGCAGCGCAGGCTGATGGAGGTTTGAGCATAATTGGTGTGTATAGGCAAGGCAGAGGAGAGGGCGCTAGGCAGAGCAATTGCAACCTTCATCGTGCCTCCCCCTCAGCACATCCCCGCCATCGCTTCAAGCCCCCCTCCTGCCCGCCTCCCATCCGATACACCCCGTGCTGCCCTGCCCTGCCCTGCCCCCGCAGTGAGCCAAAACGTGGACGGCCTGCACCTGCGCTCCGGCATCCCTCGCGACCGCCTGGCAGAGCTGCACGGCAACTGCTTTGCCGAGCGCTGCCACTCGTGTGGGTGTGAATACATCCGAGACTTTGAGGTGGAGACGGTGGGCTTCAAGAGGACGGGGCGTAAGTGCAGCCAGGTGGGCGGGCA
>JTEE01000211.1:157904-169777 GCA_002896455.3 Chlorella sp. ArM0029B | reverse complement strand
TGAGTAAGGGCGGAGTGGGGAAGTGCGGGGTGAGGAAGGGCGGGGTGGGGAAGGGCGGCGTGAGGAAGGGCGGGGTGAGGAAGGGAGGGTGTGCAAGTTGAGCCAGTGTAGTGCGGCAGGTATGGCATGGCGTGGCAGCAGGGCCATCCAACAACAGGCCACCCACCGTGGTCTCAGGGGGGAACTCCGTGTTCTGCTTGATGGCTTCATAGACAGACTGCTCGGGAGCGGCCACGGCGCGTGCGGCGCCCGCGCCCAGCCGGCGGCCTGCAGTTGAGACCAGGCAGACGTGGCAGAGCAATGTTTTCAGCGGTTGTAGGTAGGGATTAGTAGGTGCATGGGAATGGGTGACTTTCCATGGGTATGATCAGGCAGCGCAGCTGGCGTTATTTCACTACCCGCAAGCGTATGCCAGCAGGGCACTGCGCTGGTGCCCCTGTTGGGCGGGAACGGCGGCAAGGGCGGGCAGCGCACCCTGTCGGCGGATGGAGGTGGCAGAGGTCTTCAGGCCCAGGACCTGCAATGGGGGAACAAGCCGGAGCAGTGAGAAAGGGCGAAAGCTGCATCGCTTGAAGCGCACTGGGGGCCGGTGGCGCGCGCATAGCGGCAAGGCGGGGCGCCGGTGCGGCAGCGGCAGCGGGCGGCGCCACAAGTGTGGAGGGCACCGGGCACAGAGGGGATTATTTGCGCACAATGCATGCCCGTTTCCCGTGCCGTTATGGTAGGAGGGAGGGCGAGCAAACAACCGCGTGTGATTGTCCCACCAACCTGGGTGGCAGCCAAGGCAGGCATGGTGAGTGCTTGATCACTTGCAGGGGTGGAGAAGTAGGCGGTCGAACACTGTTCGGAGAAATGGTAGAGGGGCCGCAACGTTTCTGTCAAGTGAGTGTCTGCTGCGAGTCCAACGGAGCCCTTCCCGTTGGACTCGGCATCCCCGTTGGACTCTTCTTTTACAGGGGTTAATTGCGGTTTGTCAATCTACGGCTCATTGATACAGAAGTTGATATCCCGAGCCCTATCAAGCTTCCAGTGGACATTAAGGCACTTGTCCTGCTAGGGCTCGACACCCCAAGGTACGCACCTCACGCAACTCGCGCCTGGTGTTCTCCATATTTCCCTCCGCTGATCAAAGCAACGCGAGAACAAGTCACGTGCGCGGCACCCTACCCGTCCTCCGGACTGGGGTCACCCCTTGCCTCCTCCGCCCGGCCAAATCCGCCCCTTTGCTTCGGCATGCATCAATTAAGCACAATGCCGCTTGGTGAAGCCCACCTGGCTGCTCACAGCACGTTGCCCTCCCTGCCCCCTCCCCTTGCCCCAGCCGCCGTGCCGCCGCCGCTCCAGCAGGCCCCTGCCGCCGCCCGGAGTCATGAAAACTGTGGAGGGAGACAGCATCAGGTCGGGGTCCACCTTTAAGGATGGCTCGGCCCACGGAGGGACAGACATGGAGAGGGATACAACCCGCGAGTACCAGGTGCGTGAGCCAGGGTGGGGCCCACGCTGAGTGCGGCGGGCACTGCCGCAACTGCCGCCGATGTGCAAGCTGTGCAGCTGCCAGGGGCCACCCAGCGGGGTGCGGTGTTGCAAGGGGCCATTTAAGACTCTGACAGCTCTGTCCTGCTTCTGCCTCCTTCCCTTGCCATGCGCTGCAGGCCAAGGAGTCTTACCGCACCGACATCGGTCAAGGTGCGCGGTGTTCCATGCAGGGGCTGCAAGGCCAGGGCCTGCACATGGTGCATGCACCCTGAAAAAAAGAAGAGTCAGGAGGCCGGCTAGCGAGTGGGTTGAGGAAACCAGCAAAGGTGCAGGCCCGCATGCTGGGCAGCCATTCCGCTAGCTGCTCCCTCAATCTTGCTGCATTGAACCAGCACAGCTTGCTTGCTTGTTGACCGCTTGGTTTGCTTCTCCCGCCTCCCGCCTGCAGGCACCTGGCTCGCAGCTGGCTATCACCTGGCCACTACTATTGCCACCCCAGCTGCCTGTGAGTGCCTGGCAGCGGCAGCAGCAGTGCGTCCAGCCCCAACGGGCAAGACAAATGAGTTCAGCCCCTTTGCCGCATCCTCAGCACTTCTCCTGCTTCCTACCCGTCCCTCCCTGCCCCACAAGCTCGCAAGCTCACCGACTGCTCGTCTCACTGCACCCTGCACCCTCTGCCCCGCAGATGCCTACCTGCCCTTTGCCTTTGCCGGGCTGGGCTGGGCCCCGGGCATCATCGCGCTGCTGATGGGCATCGTAGGTGCGTCGCAATGTTTGATCCAGGGTGCCCTGATGCTGTCCACGCTGCCCTGCCGCAAATCTACAATCTGACGCGGCGGCTGGCTGGCGGTGCCTCATGCCCCACACTTGCAGCGTGCCCAACCTGCGCACTGCATGGCAGCCACCCGTTTGTCCACCCGCGGTAGCACAACCCACGCCCCGCTGCTCTCCCTGCTGCCATCCCTGCCCCTGCCTGCCCCCTTCCCTGCAGTGACGTGGTACGCCTCCGTCCTGCTGGCCTCCCTGCACGAGCACAACGGCGTGCGCTACTACCGCTACAGCGACGTCGCCACCTCCATCCACGGTGAGGGGCGTGCATTGGGGCGGTGGGGGTCGACTGAGTAGGCCTGTTTGAACTGGAGGGTGCATGCGGGTGCCGCTTTTGCAGCGTCACACCCTTCCCGGCTCATGTGCGCACCTGCCCGAGTCAATCACCCATCAATCAATGTGCTGCAGGGGTGTGGGCCGGCCGCGCTGTGATCGCCTTCCAGCAGATTGCCTCGCTGGGCAACAACATCACCCTGGCCATCGTTGCCGGCATCGCCATGAAGGTGCGGCCTGCCCTGCTGGCTTGCATGCGCGGCAGATAGGGCCTGCGTGTGCTGAGTTGCTGGGCAGCTCGGGGGGTTGCCCCGCCCCCAACGCCGTTTCTCTGCCCCATCCCCACCTACGCCCGCTGCCTCCACCTCCCCTGGTCCCGCCCCGCAGGCACTCAACCAATCGTTTTCCCCCGGCTCCAGCATGACCCTCCAGCAGTTCATCATCATCTTTGGCTGCATACAGCTCGTCTTCAGCCAGGTGGGTGCCCAGCACTGCACTAAAGGGGGGGACCGAGCCCAGTGTGTGTGGATGTGTACATGCCTGTCGGCACCGTGACGACAATAAAGCCTCCAGCTGGGCTGCCTTGCTGGCAGGCACGTAGCATGCATCCCCTCCCAGCACGCGGCTCCGTGCCCTGCCTGACCCCAGCTGGCGTTGGTGCCTGCTCCCCTCCCCTGCCTTCTAACCCGCAGATGCCCTCCATCCACGACCTGCGCCTCCTCAACATGGTCTGCACCATCTGCACCTGCGGCTTTGCCATCTCTGCCACCGCTCTCTCCATCTACAGTGGTGAGTCTGTACACAGGGAGAAATGCACCATGCGTGGGGCCCGGTGGAGCGCGGCCTGCCTGCCCTAGAAGAGCACAGAGGGGCCCGGTGGAGTGCGGCCTACCTGCCGTAGAAGAACAGCACTGGATGGCAGTGTCGAGGCCTGTCACCCGCCGTTGCCTCGCTCTCACCTCCTCACCCCCTGCCTCCTGCCCTTTGCAGGCAAGAACCCCGCCCCCGACACCCCGCCTGTCGACTACGCTGTGACTGGGAGCCCCGCTCTCAAGGCATTTGGCATCTTCATGGGGCTGGGCACAATTGCCTTTGGGTTTGGCGACACCGTGCTGCCGGAGGTGCAGGTGCGCACGGAGGGTGGCTCAGGGTGGCATGTGCATGGTTCAGGTAGCAAGGCTGGTGTGTGCACAAGCACGTCGCAGTGTGCCAGCCAACCTGGGCAGGAATGCCCTTCCTGCCCGCTTGTGCTGCTGCCAGCACAAGCAAGGCGCAGTGTGCCAGCTCATCCATGTGCGGCTGCCATCCTTCCCTCTTGTGTGCTGCTGCGGCACCACCACCTGAGCCTGGGCGATGCATCTCACCCTCCTGAACTGCAGGCCACCCTCAAGGCGCCCGTGAAGCTCAACATGTACAAGGGCGTGGCTCTCTGCTACACAGTGATTTCTGTTGGCTACTTGATAGTCACCATCTCAGGATACTGGGTGAGTGGGGGCGAGGGTGGGGTCACATGGCTGCTGCTGTTTACACATTGTTACTGCTGCAGCCCGTCTGCCTGCACACCATCTGCTGCTCTCTGGGCTGTCCACCCTCAACCCCCTGCGCTTGCATCCATCCATCCGCCCTTACTCCCCCTGTCCCGCAGGCATTTGGCAACATGGTCACGCCCTACCTGCCCGCCAGCTTTGTGGGCCCCGTCTGGGCGGTGCGCATGTCCGAGTTCTTTGCCCTCATCCAAATCGTGGGGTGTTACCAGATCTACTGCCGGCCCACCTACGAGGCGGTGGAGATTCTTGTCATGGACACCAAGCAGGTGCGGCGGGGTGGGGAGGCGGAGAGAAGAGGAGAAGACTTGCCAGGGTTTGGGCGGCAGCGCGGAGCCACGTCTGGGCAGTTGATGGTCGGTTGCTGGCTGTGATGCAGCTGCTGATGCCCGGCTGCCCTGGCCTCCTTTGGCCCGTTCCGTCCTGCAGGGCCCCATGGCGCCGCGCAACATGGTTACCCGCCTCGTCATCACAACCTGCTACACGGCACTCCTCACACTCGTCGGCTGCGCCATGCCCTTCTTCGGCTCCTTCCTGGCACTGGTGAGTCCCTTGCGCTGAGCTGTGGGCAGGGCTAAGGCAGGCGCGGTGCAGACCTGAGGGTGTGGCGGTGACTGGCGCACGACGGTGGTCCCCCCTGCAAGCGCTGCTTCACGTGCCCTGATGCGCCCCCGCTCCCTCATGTGCCTGCAGTGCGGCGCAATTGGATTCACGCCGCTGGATTTCATCATGCCCTTGATCCTTTTCGACAAGGTAAACATGAGCAGGTGGTGCAGACACAGCGGATGCACACAATCCAGCACCGCTGCGCCTGCATGCGCTGCCTGCCCCGGGGCAGCAATGCATGCACCCGCTAGCTCTG
The DNA here is from genome assembly GCA_002896455.3 of Chlorella sp. ArM0029B. Taxonomy (NCBI): domain Eukaryota; kingdom Viridiplantae; phylum Chlorophyta; class Trebouxiophyceae; order Chlorellales; family Chlorellaceae; genus Chlorella; species Chlorella sp. ArM0029B. Next base: position 164,794 of record JTEE01000211.1, on the reverse strand, counting down.
TACCAAGTGGGCAGGGGGAGCACCTTGCACTCCCAGCTACCCACCAACCCAGTGGCCGTCTGCTCACCCACCCGCCCCACCCCACCCCGCCCGCAGGTGAACGAGGGCACCATTTCCATTGGGCGCCGCGTGGTGCACATGTGCCTGGTGGTGCTCTACACTCTGGTTGGCATTGTGGCCGCAGTGGGCGCCCTTTACTTTATCGTCAGGGATGCGCAGCACTTTTCCTTCTTCGCCGACCTCTGATGCGCCAGGCAGCGCCAGTGAACAGCCACTTGCAATCCCTGAACTCCGGCCGGAACCCAACATGTATAGCTTTGCCTGTGGGTGCTATGGTAGCTGCCTTCTACCTTTGGCTTCACCCTGGTGGTTTCTGCCCCCCACACCAACCCACACCCTCTTGCTGTATTCTTCTTCGCCTTGTTCATCTTCTTCCTGTGGGGTGCTCCTCCAACCTCACCAGCCTGGCTTGTTTCCCACACAAACCACAGCTCACCCTTCTGAACTTTGGCTTCCCCAATAGATCGCCTCCCCTGCTTACTTCCTTACCCTGTGCTTGCTCTCCACCGGCCCTGCTCCCCTCTGCTGCTTACCCTGAAAAAACTAAATACCCGCAATACTTGCGCGGTCACCGCTTCAGCATCTTCAAGCTCCCCCACTAGCTGTGCATCACTACAGCGTGCGCGAGTGAGCTGAATGCTTTGCCTTGCTTGCGGCCCAGCCGCCCTGCCCACACTCTGTACAGTTACATGTAAGACCACAGTATTTGCCTACAACATAACTCTGTGGGGCTCCTTAAGTGTAATAAAGAAGGCGCACCAGCAGACAGAACCACGTTTTGGGTACACTTGCTACCAGCCTCTGCAAATGCAGCTTGTGCAGAGCACGTCGTCTTGCCATCATCAGCTGGCAAGCACGGATGAGGTGGAGGGGCCAAACCGCCAGCACCGGCCACAAGGTGCACAGCCCAGAGGGGAGCCATTTCTCTGCCAGGAGACGTGCTGTGTGCTGCCAGCGTGTGCATGTGTGCTGAACACGTTGCCTTGCTTCGAGCCCGCCTGGACACACTCTGTGCCACCAGCATCTGTCTTCCTTTCAGTCAGGGCACCAAATCTTACAGATAGGATTAGGGTTAGGGTTAGCCTCACGAATTGGCTGCCCGTGAGCTTGAAGTCACCCTTTGCTTGCCACGCATACGCAGCATGTGCACAGCACGCCTGCCTAGCCTGGCCCCCAGCTCAATCAGCGGCAGCATCTCACGCCGGTAAACTGCCAGCACCGGCCGCAGAGCGCCCAGAGGAGAGTCCGAGCCCCTGCCAGCCGCCACGCCCCGCAGCAGCCATGCCGCACACGCCAGCGGTGCGACAACAGCCACGGCAGCTGTTGCCAGCTTGCCCTGCGCTGCAGCCACGCAGGCGGCTTGCAGGCAGGCAAACAGGGTGGCCCAGCTGGTGCCTGCAGGAGGGGTGGGGGAAGACAGGGGGAGCCGGATTTGTGTAAGAGGTGAGGGGGGGAGCATGAGAGAGGGGCACGCTGCCCTTCCCCGGTGTACTGCCAGATGCGCTGCTGGAGCATCACTTGCAGCGGCCGCACCTGTGGTCCACATGTGGTCGCGCCACAGCGCACGCGGCACCTGCAGCCCTGTGGCCAGTGCCGGCAGCAGGAAGTCGGTGGGCGCCAGGGTGAGGAGCGTGCCTGGGGAGCGCGCAGCCTCGGCCTGCACAGACGGGGGCGGGGCCCAAGCGGGAGGAGCGGGCGGGACAGAGGGAATCACTGCTCAGCAGGCACAGGCACGGCAGGGTGTGGCCGCGCAGCACGCTTGTGTGCCGAGCATGGGGTTGACCGGCAGGGCGCCACAGCCGACAACTGCTAATGTCTCCGGACAGCGCCTTGGACAGCCACACACCCTCCTGCACGGTGCGACCTGCACCAGCCCTGAGTGCATGGTCACTTGTAATCACCAAGGGCTGGGCTGCACGGAGGCGGTGCTGGGTGGCCAGGTGGCAGGAGGTGGCCAGGCTGTTGAAATCACTCACCAGGGCCGCCAGCGGCTCAAGCATGAAGAGCAGGGTGGCGGTCCAGGAGGCGACATCCCAGGTGCTGCGCCAGCTGGCAGGCAGCCGACCCGTGCTGAGCCCCGCCTGCAGGGCCGCGCCAATGCCCAGCGACACAACGGCAGGGCCCCAGCTGGCAGAGGAGATGGGAGCAGCCGTGCCTGTAGCCGCGGCTGCTGGCAGCACCAGGGTCAGGTAGACAATCTGGAGGGGGGCGGGGGGGAGCGGGGCGGGGCGCTCTCATTGGAGGGGACAAGTCGAGAGGCCAGGGCGGTGCCAGGCCGTCTGACGCATAAGTTGCGGTGGTGACATTGTAGCTAGGCACTGCGTGCCAGGAGCTTTGGGCTTCCCTTGAAAGGGGGCAATACCTGTGGCACCATGGCCCAGCCCAAACAGTGGGTGATGCGCCGCCAGCTCTGCCAAGCGCCCGCAGCGGGCGAGGGTGGCTCCAGCCAACCAGCCAGTTTAGCGCCGTTCACTGCGGCAGCGCCCGCAGCCAGCAGCAGCGCTGGCCAAAAGATTGCGGGCGGTACGGTGTGCATGAGGAACGCCTGCAATCAGGGGAGAGGCGCCGCGAAGTGTGGTGTGGCAGTGTGGTGTGGCACCGCGCTCTTTGTCAAGGCATGGGAGGCCTTCTGCCCTCGCCTGCTAGGCAGGACAGCAGTACACCCGCACACACATACCCGCCCCCCCACCCCACCCCCGCCCCGCAAGCTTGCCTGCGCCAGCAGTCCCAGCGTGCAAGCCAGGCCTGCCATGTAGCACAGCACGGCCTCGGGCTCCCCATCGGCCAGGAACGTTGAGGAGAGGATGAGGTACGAGGTGAGGTTGCTGGCCAGAGGCTGCAGCGGGGACAGGCAGGGGCAGGGGCAGGGTGCCTTTGGCGCCATTGGCGGCGGAGCAGGTGGGTGATGGTGCAGCTGGGCGAACACTGGTAGAGGTTGCACCGACAAGCAGAGAGCATGGCCAAGCGGGGAACGGCACTGACTACATGGACGGCGTGAGGAGAAGGCAGGAGCTGGCAGGCGTGCAGGCAGGCGGGTGGCAAGCGGCAGCGCTCACCACCCAAGCGCCCTGCAGGCCCGCTGGCCCCGCTGCCGCTTGAGCTGTGGCTCGCAGCACTGCATCTCCCAGCACAGCCAGCGTGGCCAGGTGCATCAGCAGCCGCGTGCCCACATCCCAGCGGCGGGGGGGAGCGCCAGCTGCCACCAAGCTGCCGCCGCCGCCGCCGCCTGATGCCGCTGCTGCCGCACTGGCAGGCTCTGGAGGCGGGGCGCACTCCTCGAATCCGGCAGAAGCATGCTCTGGCACTGTAGCCGAGGACACTGGTTTTACGCCAGCAGCGGCCGGTGGGCGTGGAACGGCAGGGTGCTGCTGCCGGCGACGTGCAGGGCGCGGCGGCAGGCAGCGGCGGCGCGGCAGCCTGGAGCCTGGCAGGCTGGCGCCGACAACAGCGTTTCCAGCTGCCACACAGATTGCCCTCATGATTGCCTTGAAGTGCGGGGAATTTAGGTTTCTGCCAACCCTCGCTGGGACGGCTGCACTTTAAGTTGCCCTCTTCTTGTCCCACGCTCGGCGCTCCTCCGCATAGAGGCGGAGAAAAAACGACGGATGTCGACCTCTCCTCCCAGCGGGGGTCGAAAACCTTGACCTTCGTTGGGCCTTCGTTGGGGCCGCTAGTGGGCCGCTGCGGCGAGCGAGGGTCCGGGAATCTCCGTGCACAAGTTGGGCATGCGAGGTTCGAGAACGCCTTATTGTTGCTTGCGCTGCGCCTAGCTGCCTGAATGGCAAGTGAGCGGACCCTGCTGTGTCATGCTGTGCCAGTCGGGCGACGGCGGCGGCGGTGTGCCGCATGCTTCTTGGGTGAGCCACAGCATACGCTGCGCTGCTTCATGCGTGCATTTCATGGGTTGAGTTGGGCTTGGGTAGCTCACACTCATCAGGCGTCTTGACGCAGCACACAGCAGCTCTGCCATACGACGGCCCCAGACACGCGCCCGTGCCGCTTAAGCACCACCACAGGCCGCCTGAGGGGACATCCAGGGATGAAAGGCCCCTCTAACGACCAACGCCATACAGCCTGTGCAAGTAAAGCCACTCAGGCACAAGACACCCCTGAACTGGACTTGATCATCGCTGGAGATGTGTGGCAGCCGGCTGGCTGTGAAGCTGTTTATCACCGCCGCCGCATTCAAGCTCTCTTTTGCATTCGGCAATTTGTTACAAAAGTTGTATTTAAACTGAGGTACATCACTCGTTTGGATACATTCATGTGTTCTGTAAACCAGTACAAAGCTGGGGTGGGTCAGAGCAGGAACAGGTCAGAGCAGTCGGGAGCAATGAGCACGGGAACTACGGCAGGCAGCGGGAGCAGTGCGGAGGTTGTAGAGTGCTGAGGCATGATGCGCCGGCAGCATGCCATGAGCAAGGCAGGGGCAGCGCGGACGCTTGGTGTGAAAGATGAGCAAATCTACATTCCGTGGGCTCGCGCTGATGCTAGTTCGTACCGTCGAGCGAGTCGTGCTGGCGGCAGCGCTGGCATAGGCCAAGAGGGCAGTTACGGGGCGGTGGGGCCCATCGCTGAGGCCGTGGATGGTCCCATGGGCGCCGCCAGCAGCAGGATCAGCCACGCGGCAAGACACCAGCACCAGCAGCAGGCACGCGGCGGGTGGGGGAGGCGGTGGCAGGCCTGGGGGCTGCGCTCGCTCACCACTGCAGCAGGGCAGGGTGAATGGGAGGGGTGCGCGGGTGGGCACGAGGCATGGGTAGGCAGCAGGGAACGCAGCTCAATGCATCACAGGCAGCAGCCCGCCCAGGCCAAAGACAGGCGCAGTGAGGGTGCCAATTTGCCCCATTGCCACTGCCGACCACCCCCCAGCCAGCCGCGGCGCCTCACCTCTGCGGGCTGCTGCTGTGTGATGCAGTGCACGTTGCCTGCGTTCAGCAGCACCTCGCGGCTCTCAACGTTGACTGTGCGGGTGTTGGGGTCCAGGTACTTGCAGTACGCATCGCCCAGGATGTCCAGGGCACGCTGGTCGGCCAGGGCTGCGCCGGCGCCAAACTGCGGCAGGCGGGGTGGGTGCGGGTGAAATGGAAGGGTGAATATTGGGGAGAGGGGCGTGTGCATGCATGAGGGAGACAGGGCAGCTGCAGTGAGGTGAACAATAGCAGGGCAACTGCTGCCAGCCGGCGCTACCCACAACCATGTTTTGCCTCCTCTCCTACTCTCCCCTTCGTTCGTTTGCCTTCCCGGCCAAATCCACCCCACACATCACGCGTCCTTGCTCACCCTGGACAGCACCGCCCCTCCGTTGGCCTTGTAGTGGTTGATGTAGGAGGCGGACAGGCGCTCGCCGGGGATGCGGGGGGTGTAGCCCTTGTCGTAGTGGTCGGACTGGGGGGTGGGGTGGGGAGGGTACGGAAGGAGGTGTTGAGAAAAGAGGGGCGAGGAGTGATGGCTGCAGCATGACAGAATGTGAGACATTTGCCACGCCCATGCAGCTGCCATGAATACCGCCGGATGTACCATACACAGCACAGGCTTCCCCTCCCCACCCTCTCCCCCTCTCTCCCAGCTCCCCCCTGGCTCACCAGCAGGCCTCCCGCCTCGCCGTAGGTGCGGAAGATGGCGGGGGGGCAGGGCACCTTGACTATGGTCAGCTTGCGGCCCTTGGCGTCTGCGGAGGGGGGAAAGGATGCGGGAGAGGGGATGGGAGGTGAGTGGGTAAGGAGCTGGACAAGTGAGGGCATTGAAGGCCAATGTTGGACCCAGCGTTGAAAACAGGTGCTCGGCCTCAGCCAACCGCGCCTTCTGTCACCCACCCCGCCCCGCCCACGCACCGGTGGTGTTGGACAGGCGCTCGTAGGCATCCATGGAGATTTCGTACTGCGGGTCGTTGAAGTCGTTCTCGTTGTCGGGCCAGGCCAGGGCCACCACGCCCGGGGCCAGGAAGCAGCAAAAGTTGTCCACGTGGCCTGCAGGAGGGAGCAGGGTGGGGTGACATGGGTGAGAGGCAGACAGATCGGCGGCCGTGCGCTGCAAGCAACAAGCACGAAGCCTTCTCATCCATCCATCGAGCCCAGAAGCACATAGCAAGCCTTATGGGCAGACATGGCGTCACCTGATGTTCATCCGCCCCACCCCTCTTCATCCATCCAGTCCCCACTTACCGTTGACCACGGAGTCGTCTCCCGCCACGCCCTTCCACAGCCAAATGATCTTCTCCAGGCCAAGGTACTCCTGCGGGGGTGGGAGAGGTGGGGTTGCGGTGGCAGTGAGCATTAGGGCAGAGGGGAGCGGCAGGCACAAAAAGGCTTGCTGTGCAGGCAGTCAAGACAGCCCAGGTGAGTGTAAAAGGCAGGGAGGCGGGTAGGCACATGCGCCCCAGCTTCCATGGCTGCCTGCACCCCCCCACCTTGAGCACGGCCTCGATGTTGGCCTTGCCGTAGTGCGGGTTGCGGCTGGGGTGCAGCAGGCACTCCTCGGTCACCACCAGGGTGCTGCAGGGGGGAGGAGGACAGGCGTATGGATGAGTGGACATTAGACAGGTATAATAAGTGGTGGAGGTAAGCACACTTGGGCAGGCAGGCAGGCAGGCAGGCAGGCAGGCAAGCAGGCTTTGGACAGACAGCGCAGCAACAGCGTTGCATCCTTGCATCCCTCCACTCAGCCCGGCCCAGCCTCACCCCTCCCCGTCGGAGTGGATGGACCCGCCCTCGATGTGGATGGGCGCCTCAAACACGCGGGAGCCGGTGGACTCAATCAGCCTGCGCCCGGCCTCGTAGTCGACAGACCAGTCGGACTCGGGCATGAAGGTGGGCAGGCCCAGCAGCTGC
>JTEE01000211.1:133951-146518 GCA_002896455.3 Chlorella sp. ArM0029B | reverse complement strand
CGCCACAGGTAGCCAGAGGTGGGGAAGCCCATCCAGCAGGCGGCGTGCTGCTCAAACTCGCCGGGCATGGTGTAGCCCAGCTGCTTGGGGGTGGGGGACGAGGCGGGCGCCCGAGGGTTGTAGTGCGGCAGAACAAAGCCCTTGGGAGGCTGGAAGCCCCAGGGGAACTGCAAGGGGAGCAGGGGGGGGGACGAGGCAGGGAGGGGTATTTAAGTTGGACAGGAATCAAGGTGTGAGGTGCACAGCTTGCGCCCGTGCGCTGCCTGCCTCCATTCCCCGGCCCAGCATGCAGCACACCCAAGGGCAGCTTGCATGGCCATCATGCATCTCACTCGAACTCCCCAAACCCACCGTGGTCTCAGGGGGGAACTCGGTGTTCTGACGGATGGCCTCGTAGACAGAGCGCTCTGGGGCGGCGATGGCGTGCGCCGCGCCTGCACCCAGCCGGCGGCCTGCGGTTCAGCAAGGGGGGTGGAGTGGGCAGTGGTGAGCGTGACCGGCAGGGGCAGGCGGAAGAGAGCGAGACATGTGTGCGCATCTGACTTGTGTGCAAGGGGTAGTAGGGTAGGAAGTTCTAAAACCCGACGTCCTGACCCCACCCAGGCCCGCCAGCATGCGGCAGGCTCACGTCATCATGCGGCGGCAGGCTCACTCACCCTGGCGGCGGGTGCTGGTACCAGCGGGCTTGAAGCCCACAGTCTGCAGGTAGGAAGGGCAGCAGGAACGACAGGGTCTGTGAGGCAGCAGGAACTACAGGGTCTGTGAGGCACCAGCAGCTCAGGGTCTTGGCTGAGAGAGGCCTCTTGGCTGGGCTGGCTGCTCAGGCGCGTGGAGGTGCAGGGCGGCGGCGGCGGCGGCGGCGGCCAGGCGGCGGCGGCAAGTCAGGCTGGCACGCTGGCGGTTGCAGGGCTCGTTAGTTTGCGTGTGTGATGTTCACTTGGGCGCACCTGGGAGGAGGCCAGTGCAGCGGACATGGTGCCGTTCAGAGCGCAGTCGCTGGCAAAGCGCCGGAGAGGCGGAGGGAGGAATGGAAGATTGGAATGACATGATCGCAGCGAACTGGGGTTGATGTAGCCCGCGCAGGAGGCCCAGCGACGGCTCAAGTGCCCCAACGAGCGCCCAAAAGGGGTGCGACAGGTCCGCTGGGACCGCAGTTCCGCTGGGACCGCTGGCTTCGGTGGGTCAATTTTGAGCACATGGTCCGTCTGCTAATCATTTTAGCATCCCTGGCACAGCCACCCCGCCAGCCACCCCGCCAGTCGCTCGAGCACGTGGGCGCTACCCTCTGGGTCCACCCTATCGCATCCATTCCCGCATTGCCGGGTGTGTATAAGAAGAGCCGTGTAACAGTCGGGCTGCCTGTGCTGGGCAGGGGCATGGACCGCCGGCAGCGCCGGCAATGTGGCTGGGGCCACCGGCAGCACACCGACGCCAGGCAGCAGTGCTCACGTCTTCTGTTCTTTCACACGCCTCCCGGCAGTGAGCTGGGATAGCCAACCAACTTACACTGAGTCCGTGTGACAAGTTGCCGGCTTGTCCTAATGGCAAGCACTGTTGCCCTACCCTGCCGTGACCCCTGCGCCGCTGGCCGCCTCCTGGATCCCCTCCGTCCCCCTTGCAGCCGCCCCACTGCCACCATGTCCCCCGCCAATTACACTGAAGGGGACAGTGCCCACTCGGGCAAGGCCCTCTTCATAGATCACCAGGGAGGATCCGACTTGGAGAGGGAGACGTCACGCGAGTTCCGGGTGAGGGGAGGGCGGTGGGCGCGTGAGATGCTGCCACGCAGGGACCAGCTGGTCGCACTGGGGCCAGTGCCCCTGGGGCTGTAGCCACTCTGTGGTGTCAAACATTGATCGGAGCAGTGAAACGATGTGGAAACCCACACTGCGCCCTGCAGGCCAAGGAGTCGTTCCGCACCGACATCGGCCAAGGTGCGCGCTGTTCCAGGCGGGCGCTGCCGGGACGGGCCCCGCGGCCCCTGCCGGTGCCCTGACATTGAGCCATGCTTTAAAGGATGACAGGCTGCTCGTAAGCGTGGCAGGGTCACAGGGGAGACATCACGTGCAGTGCAATGCCAGTGGGCACCATCCCTACCCACCTGCCATGGCAGCCCTTTCAGCGCAAATCAACTGCATGTAACCTCCGAGTCAGCCTTGCCGCAATGACCCAGCACCGCTTGCCTGCTCACTGACCGCTATGTTTGCTTCCCCTGCCTCCCGCCTCCCGCCTGCAGGCACCTGGCTCGCAGCTGGCTATCACCTGGCCACTACTATTGCCACCCCAGCTGCCTGTGAGTGCCTGGCAGCGGCAGCGGCAGCCTGCGCCCCCTGAGGGGCAGTGCATCCAGGCCCGATGGGCATGGGAAATGACAGCCCCTTTGCCGCTCCCGCAGCACTTCTATTGCTCCCTGCCCGTCCCTCCCTGCCCCACAAGCTCGCAAGCTCACCGACTGCTCGTCTCACTGCCCCATACCTCCTCTTGCCCCGCAGATGCCTACCTGCCCTTTGCATTTGCGGGGCTGGGCTGGGTCCCGGGCATCATCGCACTGCTGATGGGCATCGTAGGTAAGTCCTCACTGCTGTGCTGCCGTTGTGCTGCACACCAGAACTGCCGGTGTTGAGAATGCCGCCACTGCTGTGCTCTGGTGTCTTTGCCGAAGCCTGCGGGGAGGATCCTCCCATCCGAGCGATGCAATCCAGCAGCAATGGCCCTTCCGTCCGTGCTGCCGCCTCAGGCTCCCACCGCTCGGCAGCACTTACCAGCACTAAGCCCTCCCCCACTGCCTGCCCCGCCCCTGCAGTGACGTGGTACGCCTCCGTCCTGCTGGCCTCCCTGCACGAGCACAACGGCGTGCGCTACTACCGCTACAGCGACGTCGCCACCTCCATCCACGGTGAGTTGCAGGCACTTGCTGGGCATTGGGGCGGTGGGAAACGGGGATCTCTGGTGGAATGCCAATCAGTATCCTTGCACGCAGACCCTCTACAGCCCTGCACCTGCCAGCCTGCGTGCCATGCCACATGGCCCCCTTTGCTACTTGCTCACGAATGCCCTGTCCCTGCTGCAGGCCCGTGGGCCGGCCGCGCTGTGATCGCCTTTCAGCAGATCGCCTCCCTGGGCAACAACGTGACCCTGGGCATCTTTGCGGGTGTCACCATGAAGGTGGGGCAGGCCGGAGAGGTTGCCTCCTGCTGCTACTGCACCCTAGCTGCCCATGATGCCTGCGGCACCATTGTGCTACTGAGCTTGCTGCCTGCTATGGCAGTCCCCTCATGCCATGGCATTGCCTAAGAATGCTTCAGCCTGCCGGCAACTGCTGCATCGACCTGCCGCCACCCCGGGATGTGTGAACCTGCCTGTGCCGACACGTGCCTCCCTGACTTCCCCGCCGCAGGCGCTGCACTTCACCTTCACCCCTGACTCCAGCATGACCCTCCAGCAGTTCATCATCATCTTTGGGTGCATACAGCTTGTCTTCAGCCAGGTGGGTGCCCTCAAAGGGGCAGCTTAGCCCACCCCTCTTTGTGGATGTGGCAATGCCCGACGGCACCGTGCCGCCAACAGAACCACCTGTGGGCCTGCCTTGAAGGCAGGCACGCGGCTTGAATGCCCTCAAACACGCTGCTCCGTGCCCTGCCTGACCCCAGCTGGCGATGGTGCCTGCTCCCCTTCCCCTGTCTCACACCCTGCAGATGCCCTCCATCCACGACCTGCGCCTCCTCAACATGGTCTGCACCATCTGCACCTGCGGCTTTGCCATCTCCGCCACCGCCCTCGCCATCTACAGCGGTGAGTGGGCAGGCGTCAAGGGGACACAGTGAACGACGGGCCGCGCGCCCCGCCTGTTCTTTGGCAGCACCTGGTATGCCGCTTGCATCCAAGCCTACCCTCACACACCCTGCGCCCCCCGCAGGCAAGAACCCCGCCCCCGACACCCCGCCTGTCGACTACGCTGTGATTGGCAGCCCCGCTCTCAAGGGCTTTGGCGTCTTCATGGCGCTGGGAACAATCGCCTTTGGGTTTGGCGACACCGTGCTGCCGGAGGTGCAGGTGCGCATGGCAGCAGCGGCCTGCAGAACAGCAGCAGTGTAGGAAATTTGTCGCTTTGGTGTCCCACTCCGGTCAGCCCCACTGGCACCATGCTGATCAGGAGGGAGAGCAAGTGCGCGTGCTGTGACCGCTGCGGGTGCACCCTGCCTTGCCCTCCCTGCAGGCCACCCTGAAGGCCCCCGTAAAGAGGAACATGTACAAGGGCGTGGCTCTCTGCTACACCGTGATTTCGATTGGCTACTTGCTCGTCACACTGACTGGATACTGGGTGGGTGGGTGCCAGGGTGGGGTTCGGTCGGGCTGCTGCCACCCGCCACCTGCCGCACTCTGATCGTGCAACTTTGCCACTGCTGCAGCCCGCCTGCCAGTGCACTTGCCTGGTAAGTAGTGGGGCAGTACTGGCACTCCAGCCTGTCTGATTGCCAGCCCGGCAACCGTTAGGGCGTATGGATGGCTCTGAAGCACCCCACTCGTGGCCTGCTTGCCACGCCTTTCTCCCCCTGTTGCAGGCGTTCGGCAATGCCGTACAGCCCTACCTGCCTGCAAGTTTCGTGGGCCCACGCTGGGCTGTGTGCTTGGCCGAGTTCTTTGCCCTCATCCAGATTGTTGGATGTTATCAGGTCAGAATGTGCTTGCGCAGCCTGGCACACGAGACCAGCCACTGAGTGGGGCAGGCAGGCACTGTTATGCATGCAGTCAGGAGACTGCTTAGAGAGGCGCACAGCTTGCAGCCTGCAGGCCCGCAGGCCAGCAGCCCTAGTCCCGCAGATGCCGCTGCATGCAGGCCAGATGGCCATGCAGTAGATTTGCAACGCTGCGTCTGCCTCTGAGCAGTCGCTGCGGGCGGCCACGTGTGCACGCATGTCCTCACACCTCGTTGAATGGCACGCCGCTGTGCCGCCGCCATGCCCGCAGATCTACTGCCGGCCCACATACGAGGTGGTGGACCTGTGGGCAATGGACACCACGCAGGTGGGCAGGGGGGAGGGCAGCGGGCACTGAGGAGTGCATAGGCCGGGCTGGATGAGTTGAGCGGCATCTGCTGGCGACTGCACGCTGTGCAGGGCAGGAGGGGCGTTCCTTTGCGGCGCTGCTCCACGGGCTACGGTCGCCGACAGCTCCGCCCTGCCCTCCTCCTCCACCTGCAGGGCCCCATGGCGCCGCGCAACGTGGCCACCCGCTTTGTAATCACGTCGGTGTACTGCGCCGTTCTCACCCTCATCGGCTGCGCCATGCCCTTCTTCGGCTCCTTCCTGGCGCTGGTGGGTTTGAGGGCTAGGTTGTGGGCCGGGGCGGGATTGTGGACCAAGCTGGGCATTAGGAGCGCGGTCGGGACGGACATGAGGTGCAAGTAGGGTCTCGCCATGCTGGTGCCAGCAACACGCCCCGCTCCAACCCGCCCTCCCCCTCCCCACCTCGTGCAGTGCGGCGCAATTGGCTTCACGCCCTTGGACTTCATCTTCCCGCTTGCGCTCTTTGACAAGGTGATGAGCTGCGGGATGATGCATAACACAGGGCTCTTTGCGTGTGCCGGCGCTGGATCACGCGCCCAACCCTTGCCGGCCCGATGCGTCGCAGTGCATGCGACACTGCCGAGAGTGCGCTGCTGCTTCAGCGCAAGAACCCACCCTGGGCTGTCAGCACAGCCAATGCCCACCTTCCGCCCGCTGCCACCCTTGCTCCGCCCCCCTGCAGGTCCACAAGGGCACGCTGCCCTTGTGGCGCCGCTGCCTGCACATGTTCCTGATGATTCTCTACACGTTTGTGGGCGTTGTGGCCACCATTGGCGCCGTCTGGTTTATCATCCGTGACACCAAGCACTTTTCCTTTTTTGCCGATTTGCCAGTTGCCGTCTGAGCAGCCCTGCTAGCTGCCAGGGTGGGCGCCTGGCAGGCAGGCGAGGCGGGCACAGTCCCAGCATTTTCCCCTACCTGTACACTGCACGCGGAGCCAGTGCTAGTGCTGACCGCATGCACGGATCTCCCCTTCTCATTTGCCTAGACTGCCCTCCGCTCGCGAGATTGCTGTGTACTTGGTTGCCATGACCATTGCGGCGCCCCTGTTCTCCTGTCTGTACTGCTGTACCGCGCCCGTCTCCAGCCTCTTGACCAGCTGCCGATGATTTGATCCTTGGGTGGCTGGCCAGGATCTGGCACATCTTATTGACGCCACCGCTCACTGCCACCGCTCACCGCCCTCAAGCCCTCCCCTCACTCGGCTCCCCCTGCCCTGTCCTCACTACTGTCAAATGAAGGGCTGCTGTGATTTGGCCAATTGCCATATTTCCACGTCTGTACTGAACCTTCCCTCCTTCCGCTGTTACACTACTATGTTCAAACGAACTTGGCAGATTCGCAGCAAAACCTTGCAAGAGCTGGTGCGCCCGCACAACACTGGTGACGGGACTGCTAGCGGGAAGGGGTGGACGCGGCGGTGTGGAGCGCCTAAGAGAGGCCACTGCAGGTGCAAAGCGACAGTAGAAGGCCGTGACACCTAACAGCTTTTAGCAGGAGTGCATCGTGCACTTGCATTGACCGTGCACCTGCAGCTGGCGGGTTGCCGCCCTGCCGCCAAGCCGCGGCAGTGCCAAGAAAGGAGGTGGTTCCGGCGCCCACACAGCGGCCCGATCATCGCGCTTCCTGTTGCTTCGGCTCTGCGACACTATTACTTTGTCTTTGGAGAGCTCGACCAGGGGTCTGGGCCCTTCGATGGCGCACCGCCCGACTGGTCGGCACTGTATGGGCAACGGAGAGGCCTAGCGCAGCTATTTCTGATTCATAAATTCAAGATGAATGCCCAGCTGCCCGCTGTGCGGCGGCAGCACGCGGCGCTGACAATCGACACCGAGACGCAGAGCCTGTCGGGGTGAGGCCTTCCACCTGCGCTCGATCATGCTGCATATACACCCATCTCGATGCGCTAAGACCGCCCGCTGCCTGCCGCAGGTGGACCGAGCTCCATGTGACAGCGCCGCCTGCCGCCGCCGCCAGTGGCGGCGCCACGCTGGGGCTCCACTGCTACGGCCTGAGCGTGCAAGCGGTGGCAGTGAACGGCGTGCCCGTGCAGTTTGAGTTGCATACGCCTGTCAGGTGGGTGTAAATGAAGCGGGGCTGGGAAGGAGGCTTGTGATGCCAGCCCATCTGCTGCCGCCGCCACCACACTTGCACTCCCCCCGCTTCTCCCCCCCGCCCCTTTGCCTTGCTTTGCCCGCACCTTGTGCCTGCGCCCCCAACACCTGCCTGCCTGGCTGCAGGGAGGACCTGCCCGAGTCGGTGACAGCCGCTGCCTATGAGTCGCCCCAGCGCCAGGCGGGCGCGGCGGCCGACTATTGCTTCTACATGTACGAAAGACAGCTGCAGAGGGAGCGGCAGCCGGAGCTCGTGTTCACACTGCCCGACTCGCTGCCGGACAGCGGCGTAGTCAGGAGTGGCAGCATCAAGGCGGGCGGCAGGGGAGGGCGGGAGCTGCGCATACGAGTGGAGTTCAGCGGGAGCGGCGGGGGCGCGGGGCTGCGCTTCTGGGAGCAGTATGCCGCCACAGACAACCAGGTCAGTACAAACTGGCGGAGTGGTGGCCCGGGAGGGATGGGGATCTGGCACCATGGCATAGCAGGCCTGCTCTGCCGCATGCTGTGCCACCCTGCCACGCAGCCCTGCCGCCACGCCGGCCAGCGGGTGCCCACCTGCCGCCCCCCGCTGCATCTCACCCACTGTCGCCAGGTGCGGCGTGCCAGCGCCTGGCTGCCTTGCGTGGACACACCCTCGGCCTCAGTCCAGTTCAAGCTGGACCTGACCTGCCGCACAGACCAGGTGCGATCTGCGCGTGTGTGCATGTGTGTGTTTGTGTGTGTGTGTGCGGGCCGTGCGTGTGCTGGGGCATGTTTTGTTGTGCTGCTGTGCATGGGCTTGGCTGTAAGAGGGCCGGCTTGCCAGTGCTTGGCAGCTTTTTTGCTACACCCAGAACAGCGTGCTGACGGCCTGCCTGCCCGCTTGCTCACTGTGTAGGTGGCGGTTGGGCCGGGCAAGCTGCTGCGGCAGAGCTGGGCAGACAGCGGGCGGCGGTGGCGCACCTTTCATTACGAAGTCCCGCTCGGCTGCGCCCCCTGCCAGCTGGGCCTAGCAGTGGGCCTGCTGCACGCAGAGGCCAGCAGTCAGGGGGGTGCAGCCGCCGCAGCGGCCGCAGCAGCCACTGCAACCGCAGGCGGCAGCGGCGGCCCCGCAGAGCCGCAGCCGCCCAAGCAGTTCACGCACTTTGCGCCGCAGCAGCTGCCCCCTGAGCTGGCCGTGGCAGCGGTGCTGGCCAAGCCGCCCTCGCTGCACAGAAGCGATGATGATGAGGAGGGGGAGGCAGCTAACGGCGGGGGGAAGAGCGGCTCTGCAGCCGCAGCTGCCGGCCCGCTGGCCCGCAGCGGCCACTTCTTCAGCCTCGTCTTCTCTCTCTTTGAGGAGCTGCTGGGGTTGCGCTTCCCGCTGCCCGCCATGCAGCAGGTACGCGTGGCGCACTGGGGGCAGCTTCCGGGGAGGTTGCAGGGTGGGCAGGTGTGGATGCGGATGCGGATGTGGGTGACTCTACATTTCTCCCTGCTCGCCTGCCCTGTTTCCTGTGGTCACGGGTGGGGTTAAGGTGCTGCAGGCAGGGCGCTGGCGGAGCCAGTTCCCGTGATTGCCATCTTCCTGGGAGACATTCTGCCTACCTGCCTGTGCCCGCAGGTCTTCCTGCCTCCCGAGCTGCTTCTGAGCAGCAGCCAGGCGCTGGCAGGCCTGCAGGTGCTGAGCACCGCGCAGCTCATCCAGCCGCGGGCCATCGAGCAGTCCAGTGAGCATCGCCGCAGGGCTTTTGGGGGCGGTCCTGCTGCTGGCCGTGCTGCTGCTGCTGCTGCTGCTGCTGCTGCTGCTGCTGCTGCTGCTGCGGTGCGGCTGACTTTGCTGCGGCTGCTGGCAGTCGTGTTGCTGCTGCTGCTTCTGTGCTGCTGCTGGCACTGCTGTTGCTGCTGGCGCCGGCTGCTGCTGCTGCTGCTGCTAGCACTGTTTCTAGCACTGCTGCTGCTGCTCCTAGCACCGCTGCTACTGCTGCTGCAAGCACTGCTGCTGCTTCCGCTGTTAGCACTGCTCTGCTGCCCATGCTGCTGCTGCTTCTCATGCTGCTGCTGCTGCTGCTGCTGCTGCTTTTCATGCTGCTGCTGCTGCTGCTGCTGCTGCTGCTAGCACTGCTTCTAGCACTGCTGCTGCTGCTCCTAGCACCGCTGCTGCTGCTGCTGCAAGCACTGCTGCTGCTTCCGTTGTTAGCACTGCTCTGCTGCCCATGCTGCTGCTGCTTCTCATGCTGCTGCTGCTGCTGCTGCTGCTGCTGCTGCTGCTGCTGCTGCTTTTCATGCTGCTCCTCCTCCTGCTGCCGCTGCTGCTGCTTTTCATGCTGCTCCTCCTCCTGCTGCTGCTGGCGCTGCTGCTGCTGCTGCTGGCGCAGGCGCAGGCGCTGCTGGTGGCCTGCCGCATGTTGTTCCCCGTAACCACCTGCATGCCTGCTCCATCCCTGTGCAGTCGCGGCGCGGTGCGCCATTGCGCGCTGCCTGGCGCGCCAGTGGTTTGGAGTGCTGCTCCGCGCCGGCACCCCGCTGGACGAGTGGCTGATCGAGGGTGGGTGCCAGGGGTGCAATGCCGGTGTGGGGGCAGGGTGGGAGCAGGACCTTGTGTTGCTACGGTACAATGTGCAAGGCATGGTACAATGTGCACGGCAGCAGTGCAAGGCATGTGCCTGCCCTGTTGACGGAGGTCTAGTGCATTGCCGCCGTCACCCCGGTGCAATGGCATGCGGCACCAGCTGAACTTTTCTGCCCCCCCCCATGATGCAGGCCTGTCTGGGTGGCTGGAGGAGCAGTACGTGCGGCGGTACATGGGGCGCAACGAGCTGGCATACAGGTGGGGTGACACGCTTGGGTGGGGGTCCGCCTGTCAGGTACTTAATGAGGGTGGCCGGCTGCAACAGCCAGTACGCGGTGCATGGCAGGAGGGCAGCTGGGCACCTCCTCTCCTTGCGCAGACCTCCACCCGCCTCCTGTCAAACACCCAGCTGTGCCCCCCTCTGCCCGCTGCCCACATTGATGCCCTGCTGTCTGTCTGAGTGTGTGAAAACCCTCTGGCTGGCCCGCCTGCTGCAGGCGGTGGCGCGAGCGGCAGTCCATCTTTTTGGCAGACAACGGGGAGGCGCCGCCCCTGGCAGCCAGGTGGGCGGCAGACAGTGCCAGCAAAGCCACCAGCGGCGGCGCCTTTGCCGCTGTTGCTGCTGCAGGAGAGCTGTGCAGTTCTTCCTGCTGCAGGAGAGCGGCGCAGCTCTTGCTGCCTTTACCGCGGCTGCTGCTGCATTGCACTCCCGGCAGCACACATCACCCAACGCTGCAGCTGCTTGCTCGCCACAGGGGCTGCCCCTGGGGTGCCTCGCTCGCCCATCTCACCCCCCCTGTCTGCCTGCCCCTGCCCACCCCGCACAGCGGCGTGCCGTCTCCCTCCCCCTGGGGCCATCTGTACGGCACCGAGCGGCTGGAGCCGTCGCACCTGTGGGCCACCAAGGTGCGCACGCCGCTGGCCGCGCCTCCCCAACATCCCGCATGGTTCGCCCATGTCAACCCCTTTTGAATCGCACTTTCCGGTTTTCGGCAAGGCTGGCGACCTGCTGCTGCCCTGCTGCCCTGCTGTCTTTACATAAAACAAACAGTGCACCTCCAGCCTCACGAGCCAGCAGCCCCAGCGGTCCACACTCATGCCGCACCCTCCTGCCATGCCGCGCTTCCACTCGTGTCCTCCCTGCCCATCCATTCTGTGTCACCTGCACTTCCCTCACCCTGCCCCTGCCCACCCACCCCCACTCCCACGCTATCCCCTGCACTTCCCTCGCCCTACTCCTGCCCCCCGCCCCCTGCAGGCCACCGCTGTGGTTGCCATGCTGGAGAAGCGTGCGGGGGAGGACTTGTTTCGCAAGCATGTGGGCATGGTGGCAAAAGCAGGGCTGGAAGCACTGGCGGCAGAGCAAGCGGCGGCAGAGGCGGCGGCGGAGCAGGCAGCGGCAAGGGCCAGCGAGGCAGGGGCAGCAGTGGCAGCAGGGGCGGCAGGGGCGGGCGCGGTTCCCACCCAGCTCAAGCTTGTCGTGGTTGCCAGCGGTCTGGGCGCAGCAGGTGCAGCAGCAGCAGCAGCGGCAGCGGAGGGCGGAGCGCCCACGCGTCTGCTGGACACCATGACTTTCCTCAACGACTTGGGCAGGTGGGGGCGGCGCGCTGAGTTGGCAGGTTGGATGGGGTGGTGTTGCGGTCAGGGCACAGAGCACAGGCCGCGACGATGAGAGAAGGATGGGTGCTATTTGCGTAAAGCGGGTTGTCCCCACGCTTTGCCACGACTGCCTTGCCCAAGCAACAGGTCTGAGCGCTTGCACCGCATCTCATTGCAACGCTGGCCCCCGCCTTGCCGGCAGGTGGCCCCAACCTGCCCTGCTGAAATAACAAGCACTGAGGAGCTGTGCCTGCCCTGGTTCCCTTCCCTCCCTGCAGGGCTGGCTCCTTCCGCAAGGAGATGTCCCCCTTTGCGGCCCGCTGGATCTATGGGCGCGGCGTGCCACACATCACCGCAGCCTTCATCTACCACAGGTGGGGGGGTTTGGGTGTTGGGTGTTAGGGTTTTAGATAGGGGCTATACAGGTGGGAGGGGGGCACCCCAACCACCTGGCCACCTGCCTCTGCTGTTTCCACGGGCACCCCCGCTCTTCCCGCTGCTGGGGCGCGTCAGCCTCAGAGCTTTCAACCCTACTTACCCCTGCTCTGTCCACGATTATCCCCACGCATCAAATGCTGCAAGCTCTGGCATCAGCCCGGCATGAGCAGCGCCATTTCCTCCTAGTTCCACATTGCCAAGCACAGCCTGAACTGCAGTCCCACTGACCGCGTCCTGCTACCCTTCCCAACCCGGCCACCATTGTCCCACCCTCCCACCGTCCCGCTGCAGCCGGCTGTCTGTGCTGGAGCTGGCGCTGAAGCAGACGGGCAGCGAGAGCGCCAAGAGGGCGGCAGACATTGCGCACCGAGCCGCCGCAGAGGGAAGCAACGCAGGCATCGTGAAGGTGGGCGGGGCAGGCGGGGCAGGCGCTCCAATGCCGGTGGCTGGATGATTCAGGTCGACATCCGCACTGCTGTGCTTGGCCGTGCCTTGCTGTGCTTGATGTGCTACTGGTGCAGCCAAGTGCCAGGCATTGGCTCGGCACTGCAAGAGCCACCATCCCGGGGCGCTGCAGCGTGCAACGCGCCGCCCCCTGCCCTGCTCCTCCCCTCTTTGCTCAGCCCCCAAGCACACACATCGCATCACCCCCCCGCCCGCCATGGCCTGCCCCCCACCACCACCAGCGCAGGCGGTGATTCGAGAGACGGAGGGGGACCAGTATGCGGACCACCCGGTGCACCTGGGCAGTGAAGCCTTTGTGCTGACGGAGCTCAAGGTCACACCTGTGGTGGAGAAGAAGCAGCCCGGCAGGTGTGGG
>JTEE01000211.1:112082-126065 GCA_002896455.3 Chlorella sp. ArM0029B | reverse complement strand
CCCTCCCCTCCTCCTCCCGCTGCAGGCAGGTCCCCCTGTACTCCTCCCCCGAGCCCGACACCAACCTGATGGACTACTGCACCGTGGAGGGGGACGGAAGCATGCAGGAGGGCTGCAGCGCATACGACGTGCTGAAGCAGGCGTTTGACGAGGTGTGTGGTGGGGCGGGGTCGGGCATGCCGTGTACCCCTCAGGGCCCCCCGGGGGTACAGGCTGCGCACGTGCACAGGGCAGTGCAGGCAGGCGGGACTGCAGGAAGCCGGCATCTGTGCCTCCGCGGCACGCCATGCTTTGTTGCAGGAGAAGGTGGGCATGCACAACAGCTCCATCGATAGATAGAACCCCTCATGCCGTGCCCCTGCCTGTCTGCAGGCTTACACCTCCAACCGTGCCCCCGTTACAATCGGAGTTCACAAGCCATACATGCAGAAGAGGTGCGCTGCTCTTGTGCCAGCGCTTAGAGTGCGCTGCTTCTGTGCCAGGTTCTGTGCCAGGGCTTCTGTGCCTGGGCTTGGGGCGAGGGGACCCGCAGGCACAGCCGAACCAGGAATGGAGCACACCTGTCGTCACCTGCTGCCTCCCTGGTGCTGCCTGCTGGCCGCGGTGGTGGGTCCCGGTGGGATGCATGCACCTGCGTGCACCTTTCACCCTCCAACCAACAACCAACGAGCCCACCCCGCCCCACCCTTCGGCCCCCTGCAGCGAGTTCCGTTCCGACTTGCAGCGCGTGCTGGGATATGCGCTCTCTCACCCCCACGCCTGGGTGGTCACACACTCACAGCTGCTCGACTGGATGGAGTCGCCCGTGCCTGTGGGCGAGATGGAGTCTTTCATGGCAAAGTACGGGGACTGCAGCACGTGAGCTGCGAGCACTGTCGAGCAGACAGAGCAGACAATGAGCGCTGGTGTGTGGACGAGAGGTGCCTGGCAGGAGTGGCAGCCGCTGACAGCCCTCGTGATGCTTCAGCGCTTGCAGCAGGCTGGGGGGCCTGGGTAAAAACCATACCCTCGGATCATCAACTCCCCACCTGTTCCCTTCTACAGCATGACTTGTTCTCTGCCTGTTCCCTGCCTGTCTGTGGGCGAGACAACACCCCTGCAACCCGAACTGGAGAGCCCCTTTCCCTCGATCCTGCCTTTGATTCATGCTGCCCCTGCCTCTGCACCGCACCAGCATTGCGCTGCATCCACCACTGCAAGAAAGTGAGTCCCATCACCACTGATGTGTACTAAACGGCAAGCCCCCGGTAGGACGATAAAACGACCGCCATGTGCACAGCCTGCCAAGGAGACGGAGGACACAGGCCATGCGCCTGCTCAGGCAGGGGTTGTTGCAACCGCCATAACCCGAACGTCATATCGGTGGGCACAGCAGTGAAGCGTTGGTGGATAGGCAACCACTTGACAAATTCCAGGTGGATGCATGGTTTTACATCGCACACCAGAGGGGATGGACAGCGCGTCCATCGTGCACAGACGGGGAGAGGGCGTTGGCGCCGTGGCACAGTGCGGCAGCAGGCACCGCGAGTGCACCTGCCAACCCCAGGCGAAACCACCATGCCGCTCCTTCAATCCCGCTGCTCTACGACAGTCGGGGGCGGACAACGGCAAAGAGAGCCGGCAGGCGCTGGGGAAGGCAGCGGGCGGGGGCGCTGTAATTTCATGAAAGGACTGCCTTGCAGCTGAAGCGGCGGGGCTCCTAAAGCCAGACATTCACGGCAGGAATGTCCGATTGCTAGCAAACGTGGCTACCGGCCGTTTCCTGGGCCCCTTTGGTGGAGGCATCTGCCACGGCAGCACGTAGGAGGAAGGGAGGGGAGCGGAAACCGGCCATCTTTGCCCCGCTGACCCGTGCGCCCTATTGCAGACCTCAAGCACACCGGCTTTAGCCATCAGTTCGGCGCCAGCAAGTCGCGGCAGCAGGAGATCCGCCAACACTTCACCACCAGCAACCATGCAGTGCACCGCCGCCCTGCAGGCGTCCAGCGCCGTTCAGCCGTTCGCGCAGCGCTCTGGCGCGGTCCGCGCTCAGAGGGGCTCGCTGCAGGTCCGCTCTGCGGCTGCCACCGGGTTCTGGGACACTCCCACCGCTTCCTCCACGTGAGTGCGGTTGGTTGGGCACGGGACAGGCTCGCAAGTGGCAATGCGGCGCTTGGGGCGGCGGGAGGCGCGCCCTCAGCTGGACGGCGCCTCTACCACCTGGCCGAGGCGCAAGGGCAGCGCCGGCGCGGCGACCTACCCAGCACCCTCACACGCATGACCCACTCTCTAACTCTGCAGCAATGGCATGGACTCCATGATCATCCCCTCCCGTGGCAACACGTGGATTGAGAAGCCGGAGGCGGTGAAGGTGCGCGCCAAACAGGGGTGCTCGACTGGCAGCAAGCGCAGGCAGGGCCGGATGCGTAGGCAGGCAGCGGTCTGCCGTGCGGTGCCTGTTTGGGTGCAGCCCTGGCTGGGCAGCACACGTGCGTGTAGGAGCGTGTAGCCAAGCAACTGCAGGCCACGGGTGCCAGCGGTGCACACTCGCACTGTCTGGCATGCATCAGCCTCACGGCATGCGTGCCGCACCTGAGCCACGCCTTCATATCACCGTTTGACCGCCCTCCCTGCCGCACTCCCCTCACCTGCCCTCCCGCCCCCCTCTCTCCCCTGCCTGCCCCTCCCCGTCTTGCCCTCCTGCAGGACTTTGCCACCCTGCAGGCGATGCTTGACGAGGTGCAGCAAAACATTTCGCTGCGCCAAGACACCATCTCCCTGCTGACCGGGGAGGTGCAGCGGCTGAGCGGCCAAATGGGCAACCTGCAGGGCAGCGGCATGCCATCCTCAAACGGCGCCTCACCCTCAGCCTCAGCCCCCTCCTCGCTCCAGCTGGGCGCCGGGTCCCCCGCGGACAAGGCCGCCAGCATGGCAGCAAACCTGCTGGCGCAGCGTGCCGACATGGCGGGCGCCCCCTCGGCCGCCGCCTCGGTGCTCTACAAGTCGGGCCTGTTCTCGGCCGACAAGTCGACCCAGGCCAACCTGGGGGTGTATGGCCTGGCCATCGCCTCCATTGTTGTCTTTGGCGGCGTGGTGGCGCCCGTGCTGGAGGACAAGATGGGCCTGGGAGGTGAGCCGGCGGTGTGCGAGTGGACTGGTTGGTGGGGCTCGTGGGGCGGGGTGCGACTGTGCTCTTGGTGTTGTGGGGCACAGCTGACACACTGATTGCAGGCGCTCTGCCGAGGGCCTTGTGGTGCGGGCAGCGCAGTGAATGGACCAGCTGGGCCCTCCAACACCACTGTCTGGCCCCAACACCTCTCCCCTGAGCAGCTCTTCACATATCATACATTCATTCAATCCAATCCTTTCATCTTGCCCTCCTTCCTCTGCCGCCCACGCGTGCCATCTTACTTCGAGTGCACCAGCACTCAGCCCACGCGCTGTGCACCTCGTAAACTGAACCCACACTCTCTCCTTCTCCCCCCCCCCATCGAGAGCTGTCTACTACGCCCGCATCGCCTCCCGTCTCACACACTCAAACCCCTCGTTGCCTCTACATGCCCCTGACACTCCCTCCCCTCCCCTTCCCCTCCTCCCTCTGCAGGCGCCGCCTACTACGACTTCATCACCTCGAGCGGCCTGCCCAACACCATGGCTGAGGTGGACCCCATTGTGGCCTCACACGCCGGCGGTGCCGCGGGCGTGCTGACCGCGCAGCTGGCGGCGCAGGCAGCGGAGGCGCGGCGCCGCGGCCGCGCGCGGCAGTAAGCGGGCAGGCTATCGTTCGGTGTGGAGCGTGCTTCGCCTGCCGAAGCCGCCAGCACTGCGGCGCGCCTGCTCCCCTACCCTGCCCTGGGCCCCTGAAAACCTTGTGATTGGTGCGCGGCGATTGCGAACGGCAGGGGCACGTGCTGACTTGGCAGGTCGTGCTGCCAAGCGCGTGCCCCACGCCGCCCCGCACCCCAAACTGACTCCCCTCCCCTCCCCCCGGGAAGCAGTGTGCCGGCCTGCCGACCCCCGCTCCCGTGGCTACCCCTCTTTAGCTGCCCCAATAGTCCTCCCCCGTCCCCGTCCCCTTGTGCTTCCTGCTCTGATTGCCCTGCCTGCCCTGCCACCCGCGCACCTCTGAGAGGCACCCCGCCCGGCCCCACCACCCGTGGGGCTCCCAAGCGGGCCCAATTTGTACAAATCGCGCGCGGGTGCGGCTGCCTGGTGGTGTGGCCGCCTGTGCCGACCCATAGGCCAGGCCAGGCTGCCCCGCCCTGGGCGCCCCACCCCGCGGTGCTTGGAACCCCCACTCCCATTCTCTGCCCTTTTCATTTCATCATCGCAAACAGCATTCAACTGCCAGTCTCTCCCATTTGTGAGCCCCAGCCTTTGGGTTGCTCTAGCCCCAAACAAGCAACACAATGAGACTTGGAATGTACCCGTCGCTGTAAAACCCATCCCCCTTTCACAGCTGCTGCACCCAGGCCTGGCCGCAAGCCGCCGTTCCAGCCATGCTGCAATGCCACCTGTGTGCAGAGCTCACACTGCCCCTGCCGCGCTGCCCGCCCTGCTGTGGGCCCGCCGGCGCCAGCTGTCTTGTCCCGCTGCTACACGTCCTGCCCTGCTGCCCCGCCGGCGCCAGCTGTCTTGTCCCGCTGCTACACGTCCTGCCCTGCTGCCCCGCCGGCGCCAGCTGTCCTGCCCCGCCCAGGTCGCCAGCCTCAGCCCAGGTCTGCCCGCAGCCACTCCACCAGCTGGGCGGCGTTGGGCCGCAGCGCCGGCTCCAGCTGGGTGCAGGCATCAAAGATGTGGCGGGCCACGGGGGGCGTGTGGGGCGGCATGACCAGGCAGCCCGCCGTCTCGGCCGCAGCATCCGAAGAACCCTGCAGGCAGTGTGTGAGGCCATGGAGGGGTGTTCAAGCTGGCTCTGGGTGTGCCGGTTGGCAGGGACGGGTGTTGCTGCAAGCAGTGCTGCTGCCACCGGCTGGCACACAATTGCACCCCAGAAGCTGGCAAAATGGCGCGGCAACAAACGGGTCCCAAGGGAGGGATTCCATCCGTACGGCTCAGTTCCTTTAATACTGGCCCACCACCCTGCGGCCCCATCCATATCCTGACCTGCCCTGACCAAACCATTTGGCCCCGTTCACCC
Source organism: Chlorella sp. ArM0029B (assembly GCA_002896455.3). Classification (NCBI taxonomy): domain Eukaryota; kingdom Viridiplantae; phylum Chlorophyta; class Trebouxiophyceae; order Chlorellales; family Chlorellaceae; genus Chlorella; species Chlorella sp. ArM0029B. Next base: position 120,946 of record JTEE01000211.1, on the reverse strand, counting down.
TGGCTGCCCTGACCCACCACCACCACCATGGGGCAGAGTGTGCCCACCTGCGATGCGGACGCCACCTGCAGCTGTCGGGTGTGCGCCAGCGGCTGCTCCTCCGTGATGTCCCGCCCACTCAAAATCTCCCACACCAGCACGCCAAACGACCAAATGTCGGCCTGGGCAGGGCAGGGCAGGGCAGGGCAGGGCAGGGAGGTGGGAGGAGTGGGGATGAGCGAGTGAGTGGGCACAGCGACAAGCAGGGGCGCCTGGGGGCGGCAGTATGGGCAAGGCAGCAGGCAAATAGCAAGAGTGAACGCCATGGGATGCCTCATCCCGCCCTGTGCTGACCTGCAGTACCTCACCCTGCCCTGCACTGCACTGCAACACCTCACCCCGCCGCGTGCTGGCCTGCAGTACCTCGCCCTGCCCTGTGCGGACCTGCAGTACCTCACCCTGCCCTGCACTGCACTGCAACACCTCACCCCGCCGCGTGCTGGCCTGCAGTACCTCACCCTGCCCTGCAACACCCCTGCTCTCTTTCCCCCTTTTTTTGCACCACCCCTGCTCTGTTTCTCCCCTCCCTCCGCCCCGTCCCGCCCCGCCACGCACCTTGACGCCCGCCCACTCTCGGCGCAGCACCTCTGGGGCGGACCAGAGCGGCGTCATGACGGGCTGGGCGGTGATGAGTTCGGCGGCCTGACGGCGCAGCATGCCCACATCCGCAATCTTGGCCACGCCCTCCTCTGCAGGCAGGCAGGGAGCATGACAACCGTTGCTTGAAAAGGCAGGACCAAGTAGTGCCGGCCACCTCCGCACTCTTGGCCGCGCCCTCCTCTGCGGGCAGGCAGGAGGTGGGGTGGGTGGGAAGAAGCAGCGTTCAGAAGGCTCAAGTGTGCAAGCAGCTGCTTGCACTGCATGCAAATACGCAGATTGTATTAAGTCAAATCAAGTGGAGTCGAGCCAAGTCAAGTCCCAGGGGTGCCGTAACACGTGGGGCAGGGCACAGGCTGCCACCCGGAGGGCTGAGCCTGAGCTGGCGGCAGCGGGCAGAGCAGGGCAGCAGGGCTTGCCTGAGAGAAGCACGTTGGGACTCTTCAAATCGCGATGACTCATCGGCGGACGCTGCCTGAGCCAGGGACAGGCAGGCAAGCAGGAGCAGGCAGATGAGAGGTTGGACACCCAGCTTTGGCAGAGGCAGCAGTAGCAGCAGGCGCAACGGCAACGCCCCCGTGGCTTGCTGGCAACCGCCTGGCAGTGCCTGCCTCCCCACAGCACTGCATGCACTGCTCTCCCTCTCTGGCCGCCCTCCCGGTTTGTCTTCCCTAGCCCACTGGCTGCTCATTCCCAGCCGTCGCCTTCCATGCCACGTCACAACAAGGCCTCTGCCCTCGCCCCCCTGCTCTGCCGCCCCCTCCACACACCTGTGCAGGTAGTTGAGTCCCAGCGCCACATCCAGCGCTACCTTGCGCCCCAGCCTCCCCCAGGCCAGCGCCGCAGGGTGCCGCCGCAGCGCGCTGTACAGGTCGCCACCTGTCAGGTGGGAGGGAAGCCAGGGCCACAAGGAGGGAGCAGGTGAGCATTCAGTTCACATGCAACTTGGGGGGGGGCATAAGCCAGCGCACCAGCTCTCTAGGTCAGCTGAAACCCGGCCGGTTCACCCCAAGCGGCAGCCGCCCAGCCTCTGCCGCCCAGCCTCAGCCGCCCTGCCGCCCTGCCGCCCAGCATCTGCCTCACCTTTGAGCAGCTCGGTCACAATCATGAGGCTGCCCGGCTCCAGGCAGGCGCCATAGTACTGCAGGGAGGGAGGGGGGAGGGGGGCAGGAGGGGTGCTGGTGTGCCATGGAGCAGCCAGAGTGGCAGAGGCTCTTCAGAACATGAGGCTGTGCTCCTTGGGTTGTGGCAAACAAGCAGTCCTGCCCACTGCTGTGCCGCTATTGAACAGCCTAGCGGCACAGAATCCTAGCGGCACAGCCTGTCCCACCAGTAAGTTGCCGTTTCCTGCCTGCCTGCCTGCCTGCCTGCCTGCCTGCCTGCCGACCTGCCTGGGCTCCCCTCCCCCACCCTCACCCCACCTGCACCAGGTTGCGGTGTCTGAGCGAGGCCAGGGTGTGCACCTCGCGATGGAAGGCAGCCATGTCGGCATCTGCACAGGAATGGCAGGAGCGGAACGATCAGAGCAGGGAGTATTGGGTTAGCCGTAGTTGGCCAATGGTAAGGTTTGAGGTTCAGACAAACGGTTATCCAGTCAGGCAAGGCAGACGCTGGCCTGCCTGCTGGAATGGAAGCAACAAAGCCTCGCTGCTGCCCCAACGCCCTGCCCACAGCCGGTGCACTCACCCGAGGGTGCCTCTGCTTTGATGCTCTTCACCGCCACCTCGTCCACGCCGTTCATCAGGGCCTGACACGAGGAAGAGAGGGGCAGCGGGCAAGACAGCGTTGCAAACCAGGGTGGCGTGATTGAGAGGCAAAGAGGGGCACTGACACCCCTTCTGCGCCGGTCACCAAGGCCTGTGGCGGGGCACTGGGATGAAGGTGTTGGCGAGGTGGAGGAAGATGTGATTGCATGGATGGGAGCCCAAGGCCAGGCATGTAAGAGCAGCGTTGGTGCGGGAGGGAGCAAGGCAGGCTCTCCAAAGATGGGGGATCCAGCACATGAGTGCGACTTAAGAGCGGCTAGGTTACTCACGGCAGGTCTCAAAAGCAGTGCACGGGTTAGGTCCGACTGAAAACATGTGTGCCAGTGAGCCAGTGCACCACACCTGGTGCATGTATCAAGTTTCCCACTGACCCCCCATCCAGCCCCTCCCTGCTGTGCCCACCTTGTACACCACTCCAAAACCACCCTCCCCCAGCCGCCACTCGCGGCCCGACGCGTCCTGCAGGCAGGCAGGCAGGCAGGCAGGCGGGCAGGCGGGGGTCAGCTTGAGCTGAGCCAGGGACATCGTTTAGCGCAGGCAGCGCGGGGCCGTGGTGACCATCCCGTGCATCAGATTTTGCAAGGCATGTCAGCCTTTCTCACACCTGCCAAGATGCATGCCCCGGCTCCCGCTGCAAACACAAGGGTACCCGCACCACCCCCAAACCCTAAACCCTAAACCCTGCCCTCCCCCCGCCCCAGTCAAGCGCCCACCTTGCAGATGGCAATGTCTGAGCGCTGCAGCAGCATCCCGCTGGCAGAGCTGCTGGCGCCTGAGGCTCCGGTGGCCAGCAGTCCCAGGTTGAGCTGCTCTCCAGCCGCAGACGCGCTGCCCCCCACATCGCTGCCGCCCCACAGGCCCGTGTTGGCGGCATGGTGGGGGGTGGGCGGGTCGCCCTCCGACTCGTGCCCCCACAGGCCCTGCAAGCCCGCATCTTGGGGGGGGCGCTGTGCTGCCTGGGCAGTTGGCCCCAGTGGGCTAAGGACATGCTCCTCCGCCCATGGGGCACAGGTAGGGCCGTGGTGAGTTCTTCCGCCGGGCGCCGGCCTGTGCTGCAGCTGCTGCAGCTCAGCGCCCAGCTGGCGCCGCACAGCCGGCGGCAGCTGCTGCGCCCCCAGCCCCTGCCGGCTGCCGTGGCTTGCCCCCATGTGGCTTGCCCCCATGGCGAGTGTGTGGCCCAGCGGGCTGTCCAGGCTGGGCTGGCGGCGGGGCAGGGCAGCGGCTGCGGCAGAGGGTGTGTCTGCGCCCAGCCCTGCCTCCTGCTGCGGCTGGCTGGCCTCGGAGCCTGGGCGAGGTTGCATCTCAGACAGGAGGGAGAGGCTGTTGTCAGGCAAAAGGTCTGGGGAGGGGGAGATGCGTTCACCTGCCCCACGGACACCCGCCGCTGCCGTGGCCGCCACCGCTGCCGGCTGCACCAGGCGGTTGCCGGCGCCGCTGCCGCTGGTGCTGGTGCCTGCCAGGGGGTCTGCCCCTACCGCCTGCATGCAGCCCAGCAGCATGCCTGCCAGCTGGCGCTGCTGCGCATCCGGCCCCGCCATGAGCAGGTGCAGCACAGCAGACGCAGCGGGGGGCAGCGCGCCCAGCGCGGCGCTGTGCTGCTGCACCAGCATGCACAGCGTGCGCAGCGCGGCCGTGCACACGCCCTGGCTCAGGGCCGCTTCGTAGGCATCCGCCATTGTGTCGTGCAAGTCCACTGGGCCGGCCGCGCTCTCACATACGCAGTCGACCAAGGCCTCGGGGCCGCCGGCAGCGGTGATGACGGCAGCTGCCCGCCCTCCCGAGGCCGCCAGTGCCTCAAGCTGCTCCGCTGCCCCCAGCTGCTCGCGGGGGTGGCCGCACTGCAGGAGTGCCACCAGGCCAGCCACAGAAGTGGGAGCGCTGGGGGAGGGGGGAGGGCCGTGAGCGGTGGCGCCGGGCAGCGGGGGGCCTGTGCGGCTGCGGGGGCGAGAGGACGGCGGCAGGGGCGGCAGCTGCCAGCGCTGCACCCGGGCAATGCTGGCGCCCAGGCTGCCGGCGCGGGTGAGGCTGCCTGGAGAGAACCCCGGCGGTGCACCGCTGCCGCTGCGCCCGCCTGCTGCGCCCGCAAGCTCTGCTGCCCTCTCTGGCAGCTGCGACTGCTCAGGCACCGCGGGCAGCGGCGCGCTGGCTGCCCTGGAGAGGTGCTGTGCATGGGCCCAGGCAGAGGGGGAGCTCAGCGCTGGCCCAAAACCAGGCGCAGGCGAGCCTACCCTTGGGGCGGTAGTAAAGGCGCGCTGCAGCTGGGATGGAGAGCCCGGCTCCTGCCAGTGCTGCGCCTGCTGTTGGTGCTGCCAGTGCTGTGCCTGCTGCTGCTGCGCATGCAGCTGCGACTGCTGTGCCTGCTGCGCCTGCTGCTGTGCCTGCTGCGCCTGCTGCTGCGCCTGCTGTGCCTGCTGCTGCGCTTGCTGCGCCTGCTGCTGCCACACGGGCCCCACCTGCAGCTGCAAGAGGTGCAGCGCCTCTGCCGCCAGGCCGCGAGCCTCTGCGCCCTGCCCGCCGCTTGCCAGCGCCGCCAGAGCGGGGCCGGCGCCGGCGGCCGCCAGCAGCCCAGCCGCCCTTCCCCCCCTGTCCAACAGCAGTACCACCAGGTCTGCTGCCTCACGCTGCGAATCCCCCCCGCTGCAGCCCAGCAGGGTGACCAGAGCCGACAGGGCCTCGGGGTGCAGCAGGCCTGGGCAGGCCGCGCCAGCTGGCGCCACCTCTGCCACCCCGTGCAGGATGGCCAGGGAGCGGCGGGAAATGCCTGGGGCACAGGGGCAGTGGGGTGTGGAAGCACAGGGGCAGGGGAGAGGCGTGGGATGAGTGCGGTCGTTGATGCACGCAGCCAGCGGGGCCGGCAGGGCAGATGTGGGGATGGTGAGGGCTGAAGGCAAGCGTGCCACAGGTCGGCGGGCACCTACTCTGCCCAGGAGACACCTGTTCCTGCCCGGGTACGACAGGAAGCTGAGCAGCCACCTGCCTCCTGCTCTTCTGCTGCAAAGGTCAAGCTCTGTACCCCCCACACGCCCAAGTACCCGCACCGCAGTTGCCGCGCGTGCACCCGTCCCCCCGCAGGAGGGAGGCAACGACATCCACGCCGCCGCACGCCACCAGCTGCGCCGCCGCCATGGCGGGCTGTGCCCTGAGCAGCTTGTCCATTGCCCGCAGCGTGCCGCGCTTGACGCCCCAGGCGCTGCCTCCACACGCTGATGCCGCCTCTGCCAGTGCCGGCACAAAGCGCAGGTCTAGCAGCAGGGCGTCGATGGACGCGCTCTTGCCGGACAGCACGGACACCAGGTAGGCCGCATACATTTGCAGGCGCTCGAGGGAGGAGCCGAGGTCGCTGCCGTGCAGGCCGCCTGTGATCACGGCTCGGCTGGGCAGCGGCTGGAGGAGGTCGCGGAGGCGGGGCAGGAAGCGGGGGTGACCCGCCAGCGCGGCCGCAAGCACCGCGTCGCCCTGCGGTTACGGGGGGTGGGGGCGGGGGGATGCAGGGAAGCAAGCGTTGGTAGACTGTGCGCGGAGGGTGCAACCATACAGAAACTTCAGGTTGTGAGGCTTGCGGGGGCAACCGGTCTGCCTGGGGGGTGCTCCACCCTGCCCAACGGACCGTACCCCGGGCCCGCCGGCAACTGCCAGCCGCCGCCCGCCCCGCCCGCCCCGCTCCACAGCTTGCGCGCCTTGATGCCCTCGCACAGCCGCTCCAGTGCGCTGCACGCCAGCTCGGCATCCTGGCTGAAAAAGGCTTCCAGCAGGTTCATGTCCAGCTGACAAGGGACTTGGCCAGCCAGCAACTGGGCAGCACAGCTGTCTACGGTGCGCCGGCTGCTCCTAGTACCGTCGCTGCCGCCGCTGTTGTGGGCAGGCGGCCCTGCGCCGCTGGCGCCCGCTCTGGGCTCCTGCGGTGGACCTGTGCTGGCCGCCAGCCCTGCGGGGATATGCAAGAAGAGTGGGGGAGGGTCACACGAGCTCGCAAGGTTCGCCGCCAGCGTCCGCACGGGCCGCGACACACTCATCACCACTCACCAATCTGCGGGCGTGCAGATGCGGAGGAGGCGTGCCTAAAGAACAGTCGCAGGAGCGCGCCCTTTAGGGGCATCGTACGCAATGTAGCACCCGGTAGCTGTCGCGAATGAGACGTCTTGGAACGGATCGGAGGGGAATCAAGCATTGTGTGTGTAAAGAGAGATCTACATGCAGTGCCAGCGAGGCTGGCAGGTGCCCGCCTTGCGGCGGCCCGGCGGGAATGGTGCACTTGGGTGCCCTCACACTGTCTGCCGTGAATATGAGCATTTATGAGGCATAATTTCAACCCTGCTGATGTTACACATGGCAGAGGGCAGCGTGCAACAGCCCACGAAATTATCGCTACAGCCCGTCGGCCCACAGCGGCTGCAGCTGCTGCGGGGCATCACCCTGGGAGCTACTTTGTTTGGTTGGGTTGGCTGGCTTGGTGCCACGGGGCAGCGAAGGGTAGAGGGGAGGGGAGGGGAGGAAGGCGATAGACGAGAGAGGGAGTGCATGAGGAGGGGCGCAGTAGGGCGCGGTGTTGCATATGGCACATGGGGGGGGAGGTCGGTGCGGTGCGTCAGGCAAGCTAAGCTGCGGCGTCTCTCGGTCGGTGCTGTGTCGCTTTAGTTGAGTTTCGCGTGGGTGACTGGGTGGAAGAGGTAGGATCCAAGAAACAATGGGGGCCAAACAAAATGAATGGGAGCAGGAAGAGGGGGGCATGCAAGCAGGCTGGTTGCACGGCCAATCAAGGGGGAGGGATGGAGGGTACAGGTGCAGCGCTGGCGGGGCGCCATCAGGGAAAGAGGGGGTCAGGTTGTGGGCTGGGAGCAGAAGGGTCAGGAGGGAAAGCAGCCTGGCAGGCCCAAGGCAGGCTGAAAGCAGGGGCCAAGGAGTAGAAGAGAAGAGGCAAGCAGGGCTGACGCAAGGGATGCAAACGAGGGGTGCAAACGAGGGTGGCAAGCGGGTGGCGTGAGCGCGAGGGTGGGGATCAGCAAAGCGGGCCGCCATGAACTGAGCGGGTGGGCATCATAAGCTGGTGTACAGGGAGGGCCTGAGGCCCGGTGGGAGCGTCAGTCAGTAGCGGGGGTGGGGGGCGAAGTAGCCGGTGCGCAGAAGCATGCTGACTGTATGCCACTGCTCCAGCTCGGCTGCTGCCAGCTCGGCAGCTGCCAGCTCAGCTGCTGCCAGCTCGGCAGTTGCCAGCACAGCTGTTGTCAGCCGATCACATCATGAAGCTGAGCCCGCTGAGCCCGCCAGTGCTGATGGCAGGGAGGGACATGTTGTTGGGCATGAGGAGCTCGCCCACGCTGAAACTGGTGGCCGGCCCGCTGGCGCCGTTGCCGTGTGGCTGCGCACCGCCCGGCTTGGCCGCCCCATGGCCGCGCTGCTCACTGCAGGGGGCGGGGCAGTGCGCAGCAGGAAGCAAGCTTGAATGTCGGCTGAGCAGGCATGCTGGGGCGGGTCCGCCTCAAAGGCCTGTCAACATTGCCTCTCCTTTGGTTCAGCCCACTCATGCTGCCAGCGGCAGTTGCAGCACTGTGCAAGCCATGCTGGCTCGCCGGCACGCGCCCTGTCAGCGCACCTCACCCCACCCACACCACTGGCAAGCCCGCTCACTCTGCCAGCAGCAGCTCGAGCACGGAAGAGTCGAGGAAGCTGACTTGGTCGTCGTCGCCTAAGCGCTGGCTCCGCCCCCCTGTGGGGCCAACAGCGGGGCCTGCGCCGCCGCCCATGCGTGCGCCCATCAGGCCAGCCATGCCCACGTGCGCCAGGCAGGGCATGACGTCGGCGGGCAGGGAGGGGACGGAGATGGCAGACAGGTTGCGGTTGACGCCTGCGGCAGGCAAGCGTGCAAGCGGGGCGGGGCCAAGAAATCAGCTGAGGACCAGCGTGCGGCTGTGCACCACGCTGAGAGCGAGTGCCTGAGGAAGCTTGCCAGGCACAGGGGCCGCTTGACATGCCAGCCCCTCACAACCTCCCCCAACTGCTTGGCCTGCTGCTGACGGCGCCGCCTGCCACACATGTGCCCAAAACCAGCAGACCGGACGCACCCCACCCAGCTCGGCACAGAGCAGTGCACCCCTGCACTGCACAGCCTGCCCGGCGCCCGCGCACCTCCCATGCCGACTGGCAGCTGCACCACGGGGCCCGTCGCGCCGCTGCTGCCGCCCATGGCCGGGTGGAAGGGGGAGATGTAGTTGTTGGCGGCCGCCACGCGCTGCAGGTACTCGGCTGCACGAGGCGCGCCGCCGCTGCTGCTGCCGCTGTTCTGCCGCTGCGGGCCGGCGGCGGCGGTGGAGGTGGTGGTGGCCGCCTGCCCCTGCTGCTGCTGCTGCTGCTGCTGCTGGAGGTAGTCGTCGAGGGACTGTCGCTGCTGCTGCTGCTGCTGTGGCGGCGGCTGTCCCAGCGTGCTCACCCCGCTCACCGTTGACACCTCCTGCATCATCATGCCCC